>APFE030959611.1:30835-48339 GCA_000404065.3 Pinus taeda
CTCTTGGAAGGTGTTAAGGTTAAGAAAGAAGATGGTAACCTTATCTATTCCATTCTTACTAAGTTAGGACCAGCCTATTCTGTGTTTGTTTCCACCTTTCATTCTACAAGAGAAGCCTTCACTTCTCAAGGACAAGCTTACACGCCCCCTTCCTTTGATTCCTTTTGTGATTCTTTAATAAGAGAACAAGAAAATCTCTTACATCTTGGTCTTCTTAATCTTGGAAACTCTTCTAAGAAAGCCTTAGCCACTCAGCAACAACCTAATTCAAAGAATCCTAAGAAGTCGTATCTATAAAAGAATGGTCCTAAACCAAACAAGGGTCCTAAGCAATTCCAGTCTCAAAATGAAAAATCATTTCAACAAAATGATAAGGAAAATAAAAACAAAGGGAAGAATACTGATAGACATTGCCATTTTTGTCCATGGATTAACACCTGATTGGTCCATGATCTCTATTTAAAGAGCATGGAGGGTCATTTGTAGTGTAACTGTTCATGAGAGAAGCTTATGTAAAATTTCATTATTTTATTAATAAATTGCCTGAAGTGATCGTGTTGTCTCAGGCCGTTGATTGTTTCCCTCTTTGAGGGTTTTAACCATGTCAACAATACTGACGTATTGATCTGTGATTTGTTTGTGAGCGATGTCCTTTGGTGTTCTCTCTGAGGAACTTACCCTGTAAATTCCTACATATTTTTGTATATATTTTAAATGATATTGTAACAAAATTTAAGTGGGGTGGTTTTAATGTAAAGGGGATGAGTTGCTATTCTTTTTCGTGGCTAAGTGGTTAGGGTGTTGAATTTTTGTAGTTATGGTTAGTCTTCATAATTGATATTTTATTCCTCCAAACATATTTAATAATAAATACAAGGTATGCTCTTCATGTCAATTTAAAAAAGATGGATTTATGAATTTTCAAATATTGAATTTTTGCCTCCAAAATGTAAGGTTGACTTCAAGTCAGCCCCAATGAAAGGACACACCATTTCATCCTCCTAGGATCATTATATATGTGTCATTCAACCTCCTCCTCAAGCACAATTTGGATCTCTCATAAGAAGATATTTTTTGCTCATCTAGATGAAGGAGACAAAGAAGAAGAAGGTCGAATTTCTCCAGCAATTGACCAAGTATTTCTCTCTGTTGTTTGACCTCGCATGTGTGACATCTTTCTCTCTCTACAATTTCTCACGTTTGGAATTTTTGGGTACTATTGAGAAGCAAGTCTAAGTTCTTATAAGCAAAAGAGAAGAAATCTGTCCCTACCAAACTCAATCAGGCTGAGTTTGTTGGAAAAATTCATGACTTGTCAGGAGGGTAGACTAGATTTTATCTAGATTATTTTGTTGGTCAATTTAACTAATATTATTTACTTAAAGGATTAGATGTATCTCTTGTTGAGTTGAATAATTCTCTAAGAAAAAGGTTGTTGGTTTTTTCCTCATGTAGGCTTTCCCAAGGTAAATGCTTGTGTCTTTTGTTTAGATATCACTTTGTTATTTTATTGTCATAAATTTTATTCTTGATGTATTTTGTGTAATTACCTAATGATGAATGAAATTATTAAAAACATAACATCATTAGGAGTAATTATTATTTTAGAAGACCCTTGAAAAAACAACATGGTTTCAGAATAAGGGTATGCGAGAAACCTTGAAGAAGTTAGCTTGTTCCTCTAGGGTTTGTTCTAGCCCTAGAAATCCTAGTCTATTTCTGAGAAGGAAGGAGTATATCCAAAAAGAGGCCAAGATCTGTCTCTTTATCTACGCCCTAGAAGAAGTTTGGAAAAACCTACCTCTGTGAACAAATTTGAGACCAAAAGTCTAAATTTTGTTAAAAGGTTGAAGCCTGTGACAAGGGATTGAATGGCCTCAGTCCATCTTGTACAAGCCAAAAAAGTCTCAAGGTTGGTTGTAGGAATCCAATAGACCTTAGGAGGGTCAAAGAATCTCAGGCTAAGTCATGGGCCTAATAGAATCTAAAAAGAGGCCAAAAGAATTCAAATTTGATTGTCAGTAGATTTAATATATCTAAGAATTATTTGATATTATCTCTAGAAGCTCTATTTGAGATTGTAATCCTCTTAGAGAGAATGAGTTATCTCAGAAAGACTAAGATGCCTCAGAATATTAAACAAAAGTTACTGGTGATATTTGCAAAATAAAGTTTACCTCTCAAGACTGAGATTCACTATTTAAGCAAATGCTATGTCAATTCATACTTTAAGGTTACCTAACTCAATTTAAGACATTAAAATCTCTAGTTTGAAAATCTAAAATAAGGATAAAGAATAAGGTTATTTGAGAAGGTACAAAAAGGGCCTCAATTCTGCTATAGTTAGGTCGAAAGACCTCAAATGAAGATACAAATACCTATACTCAGGAGGTGATCCAAAGTATTTTGAGATGCCTCAGTTAGTGACAAAGGCTAATAGAGGTGTATTGAGTTCAATAAGTCTACTAGAATTTTCTTGCATTGTAAGGTATGCATTATTGCTCTAATAGATTTTGTTTGAGATTAAAATTATTTTGGCAACATTCTTGTAGACTATGATCACTTGTCAAGTGAAGACCAAGTATAGGCCCAGTTGAAAAGTTTGTATTAACACTTGTATCAAAAAATTTATTTGGAGCTAATGATCTCTAGTTCGATGAAGTAATGCCAATATCAGTATGCCTTAAAGGATGAAAATTCATTATGAAACACTAAACAAAATTATTAATTTCTCCTAAATTAGGTTATAGGACCGTGTTAATATCCTGGAAATGTTTCCTTAGAAGATATATGCAAGGATCCTTGAAGAAATTATTCAGGACAATTATGTGTAAAGGGTCCCTTCATTTACTTGTGCAAAACAATTTCAGTGATGGTATTCACAAGAATAAATGATCATCAACAATGAGTGTGCAAAAATAAGAAAATGTTAGATACTTCTATTGATCTATGATGCAGGAGCATCTAGGCCTAGCTAGCAATGTGATGGTGTGGTCACGTGTTGTGGCTAACGAAAGTTTGGAAGAAGAATTGGTTACTTAATTTCTATAAATTGAAAAGTATGTAAGTAGTTATATTATTGCCAAATACCAAGGAAAAGAGAGAATAGGTGGCAAGTTGATCCTCCCTATGTGGAGATCAAGCCAAGTAGTTTAGTTTGTTCAAATTAGGATAGGATTTGATTTCTAAATGTATAGTCTATCCCTTCAATTATGGAGGAGATGGTTAGCTTAGATATATTGTATTTCCTTTCTTTTCTAAAATGACAGAGCGAGAGGATTCGAGAGTATCCATGAGGGAATTGTAAGCCTATGGACATATTAGAAGAAACAGAGGCTCTATTTAGAAAAATCAAGCCAGAGAGGGATGGAGAGCCTTAAATATGTAATTATGTGTTTATATGTTATATACAGAGAGTTAATTCTGAATGTGGACTGTGTGATTCAATATGAAATGATAAATTCTAGTTACATTAGTGATTGTGTGTAACATATGTATCTAGGCGGACTTTGGCAAACACAGAGAGTCTGAGGAACTGAGTATTGTGCCATTTTCAAAGTTCTGTTATATGTATATGCGTATGATGAAAATGAGTTTTTGGGGGTTGCCCAAAATCCCAATTCCTTTTAAAAAAATCTTGATCCTTCCCTTCAACCCATTACAAGCATGCAATATAGGATTAAAATCTCACAACCACAAGATAATACAATACATAGCAATATATAATTAACACAAAACATGAACACATATTTGTATATTTACGGAACAGTTACAAAATTAAGGCATTTCAGCCTTAAAACAAGCTCTAGCTCGACTACATCTTGCCACTCACAAAATTCCTCACAAAACAGATATTCCTACACCCCTATGGTATTACAATTATATAAGAATTTTAGGAAGGATCAATCATATCCTCTCCTTATTTCCTCCACAAAAGCTTCATGCATGAAATCTTTAAATCTGCTTTATCCTTTTTAAATCTATTTTTCTGCTTTAAATCACGCTTTTCTTTTATTCTGATCCTCTGGCCCATGTTTTCTTGCTTTGTTGGTGGTTGCTCCTGCATCAGACTCCCCAGGCACAAAAATTTATGACCTCCTGGTCATATGCTTCTGGTGTTCATAATATCAATTTTATCCATTGCATTCTTTCACTAAACTCTGTGAGCTGCAACTAACCTCTATAGTAACAGCCTCCTCTGTTACATGATACCTCACCAAGCCCTCCAACACTCGGTCTTTTGGTATCCTTCTCTAGGTTGCTACAAATCTTCTCACCTTCCGGTGCCGCCATCTTCACAATAGCAAGACCATAAGCTCTCCATCTTTAACACAACTGTACCTCTTTCCGCAGAATCTTTTACTGCTCTGATACCACCTGATGAAAATGAGTTTTTGGGGGTTGCCCAAAATCCCAATTCCTTTTAAAAAAATCTTGATCCTTCCCTTCAACCCATTACAAGCATGCAATATAGGATTAAAATCTCACAACCACAAGATAATACAATACATAGCAATATATAATTAACACAAAACATGAACACATATTTGTATATTTACGGAACAGTTACAAAATTAAGGCATTTCAGCCTTAAAACAAGCTCTAGCTCGACTACATCTTGCCACTCACAAAATTCCTCACAAAACAGATATTCCTACACCCCTATGGTATTACAATTATATAAGAATTTTAGGAAGGATCAATCATATCCTCTCCTTATTTCCTCCACAAAAGCTTCATGCATGAAATCTTTAAATCTGCTTTATCCTTTTTAAATCTATTTTTCTGCTTTAAATCACGCTTTTCTTTTATTCTGATCCTCTGGCCCATGTTTGCTTGCTTTGTTGGTGGTTGCTCCTGCATCAGCGTAGATGGATAAAATTCCATATGTAGGCATGTTGATCATCCATCGATCACTATAGGATCGATGGTGATCCAACAAATACCAAGATATCATAGTTAATTGTTATATGGATGTTGAATCAGAGTGTGGAAGAGGAAGGTGGTTTAACATAGAAACCATCAAACACAAATGAAACCAAGTTAATGAGGAATTGATTGGAGTACGCATAGTAGCCGTTAGATCTCATAGGTCGATGTTTAGCATTGGCGATCTATGGCATATACGCGAGGGCGTTAAGTAGCGAAGGTGGTATTCAATGGTGGTAAGCGGATTATCGGGTGGCCTCAAAAGTCGTAAGCAGTTTACAGAAAATGGACCCGATGAGGTTATTAGCCATATCTTAATTGAGTTGAAGTCCGAAGGTGATCGGATCGTCCGTTGAATCCGAGATCAAATGGATATCAAGTGCGAACATACGCGAAAGTTAATTCGTATTTCAAACCTGATGGGGTTTTATATAGCAGGGTTAAAACTATTTGAGATCCAGTGATCTTGGTCGTTCGTCGTAGGATAGATCAAATGGTGATCGTTTGGAGAAGTGTGCATGGTTTAACAGTTCGAGCAGACCTGATAGTTTATGGAATATAATTAATTCTTATTTGAGGTCCATTTGTATGCGTAGGATGTGGGGCCGACGCTTATTGGTCGAGTTTCATTCTATTCCGCTGGTTGCTGATTAGCCGAGTTCTTTTTGAACCCCGTCAAATGAGAACACTTCCGAAAGAAGTTGTGGGCATAAACGATGGGTATTGATTGGTCTTTGGTATATGAAGTAGGTTATCACCTAAGTGCGATTTTAACTCCATCAGGTGGTATCACAGCAAGGATGCCTTGCTTGTGAATATTATGACTAAAAAGGTACAAAAGTTCGCAGCATGTTGAATAAATGCAAAGTTTGGTACCGGACTACAGCAATAAGACTGTAGGAAGAAATCCTGGAAGTTCTTAGAGATTGTAGTAGAAAATCATTCCAACTGAGGCTTGGAATAGACAGGGACAGAGGAGTCCTTAAGAGTAGTGAGTATAGCAACCAAAGAGAGAGCAAGATTGCTCAGTGCAAGTTCTAAGGAAAGAGAACTTGGAAACCATGCAGAGGAGAAGCTTGGTGAGAAGATCAACTTAGAAGGAAGTTGATTGGTTGCAGGTGTAGAGCTCACACAGAAGAGAAGATGGCTATGGAAATTCATATAGAAGGTTCAGAAGAAGGCTACAAGATGAAGGAGAAGGGTGCTCAAACAATCCATAGGAAACGAATGAGTCAAGAAGAGCTTGACAAGGAAATAACTGAGATAAGGGAATAGCTCGAAGAATTATTAATGCTGCTAGAGGAGAACCAAAGACTAGGTTGGGTCTTAAAGAAGAAGCCAGTGAAGCAGCCTAAGTTGCAGAGAAGGCTACAACAAAGACAGGTAAAGTGGTTGATGGAAAACTTCAAAGAAGCAGAAGTAGAAATGGAAGTTTCCATTTGTAGACCAGAACAAGGAGAAATTCTAGGTGAAGAGGATAATGAGAGGTCATCTGAAGATCTCATGAACTATTGGAATAGTTCAGAACAATTAGAAGATATGTTGACAAGGGAAGCAGATGAGGCAATGAAGCCTTGTGAATTTAATTCTCATAGTTTGTATATGTTTGTAGGATATGTAGAGGATGATGGAAAATCTGGTGAAACTATCACAAACAGGAATGAAGCTCTTGAGGTGAAGTATGATGGAGAATGCCTTTTAGAGGAAGAAGGTGTTGATTTATTGCAGCAAAAACAGTTCATAAATGAATTTCTATTTGGTGTAAGATAGTCGGATGAAGTTGATATGGACCAGAAGTCTAATGAAATTGCCATAGTGGTATTCTAAGAAGGTAAGAAAATGAATTTGTCTAATGAAATTGATGAAAGAACTTTGGAATATGATAGGGTCTAAAACATGATAACTCAGGAGGATTGCCAGGAAAAGAATGAAGCTGAGAATGAAAGTTGTGATGAACTGCTGGAAGGATCTCACATGGAGATAGAGTTCTTGGAAAGATTGCTCAAGGAACCTAAAGGAGAAACGAAACTTTCAAAACCTAATAAAGAAGAGATTATGGTTACCATGCATGATAAGGATGAAATGTCTAAAACAATTATAGAGTTAAGTAAATGTTTAGACTCTTCATTTAATGATGTGACTATAGGTACAAAAGACAACATTAAGAAATATGATGTTGAAATCAGAAAAATTGAGCAGAGATTATTTGAAGGTGATATGGAAGATCAAGAGCAGCAAGAAAGTTATATCCTTAGAGACATGAAGGAAATAGGAGTATTAATCTATCAGGATAAAGATGAAAGAAACCAACAATTTAAAAGAGATGATCAACTACATGAGAGTGAATTTGAGGAAGGCATTAGATTGCAGGAGTATAGCAACTGGCAGCAGAATGAAGAACAAGATATTAATCTAGCAGTAATGAGAGGAGGAGTAAATATAACAACATAGGGCCTACAAAGAAAGATAAATGAAGATCGAAGATACAGATGGAGAATGAAGAAACAGGTCAAGTGGGAGCTATTGCAACAGAGGTGGAGTGGCAAGATGATAAACAAGTTCAGGGAACTTGAACAAATTCATATTGATTTGTTAGAGAAGGAGGGCCTCGAAGAAATGGAGTCACAATAAAGAGGATTTGCTAAAATCCAGAAGATCTATGATGGAAGATTGGTGCTTGAAGCATCAAAAGAGGATGAAAGGTATTGTATTTTTAAAACTGATGATTGTTGTGTGCTTTCAGGTCATGTAAGTTTAGGGAAAAACAAGCAGTTATTGGAAACTATCATATCAACAGGTGAAAAGATGACTACCCACAGTCATATGAAGAATAAGGAGAAAAGTTACAGTCAAGTGAAGGGAGATGTCCAGTCAAATGACATCCAAAGTATAATCTAAAAGGATGATGGCAAAGGAATTATTGAGATCAAAGAAGTGTTTGGAAAGGAAGAGATCCATTCAGATGAATATGGAATAAAGAGTTTTCTCAGGAAAACTGATGAAGCTAATACAAACCAAATAGAGAATCTTATGGTGTATTCAGGAAGTGGGAGTCAACTGGAAGAATTGATGATGAAATTATTTGAGGAGACCTTGGTGTCTCATAGTTTTGAAACTAATATTTTGTGTGTAAATGCAGGATACACTGAAGTAAGGAAACTGTTTAATGTTGTCATAAGGGAAAGGAAAAGTAAAGATATGATTTTTCAGAAGTAAGAGGTAGGAAATTCACATAATCTTGTGATGCAAGGGAAAGAGCAATTGTTAAACATGGTTGTAGTAAATTATGTAGATATTGGACAACTATTGAAGACTGAAGCCAAAGGAGAACAACTACTGAAGGTTGATATAAAAGACTTGGTAGATGTTAAACAATTATTGAATATTATTGACCTTGAAGAAAGTCAGAGTAGAGAAGGACTAAAGACAAATGTTGTAGACAATGAAGTTAGTAAAGATCATGCAGAGCTCTTGGGAGAAATTCCAAATTAGATGGCAGATTTGTGGCATAAGTCAAGTCTTCTGGAGAAGAGGCAAGAAAACCAAAGAATAAGTGATCAGATTGTATAACCAGAACTGAATGAGAATGAAGAATTTGTCATGGATTACAAATATGGAAAATAAGTTGTCAAAATTGTTGGCATAATGAGGAAACAAGGTAAAGCATTTGTGTTTAATGAATCGATTGATTCTGGTGAAGATTTATATACAGAAACAAGGCAATGTGAAGTCAATTTGAAACAAGGAGTTGATTCTGAAGATCAGATTGAAGTGAGAAAGGATGAGATCAAAATGTCTCAGAAAGATGGAATGATGTTGAAATTACAATATGAAATTGTTGAACTGGAGATGAGTTCAAGGGATGATAGTAAGAAGAATACTATTGTGCAACACGGAGCTATTGATGAAGAAGAGGATAAAAATGAAATTTCAGAAGTAGACATTTAAGAAGTAGACAAATATGATGCCATAATCATTAAGGGTGTAGAAATTAAGTTACTAGAAGAAGAGGTATTCCAAGTACAAAGCAAGCAGGAATAATTCTTAGTTTTCAAGAAATTTGTGGAATTGTAAGTATACTGGAAATTGAAGTAAAAAGTGATGAAGTCATGAACAAGAAACCAGAAGAAGGAACTGGAATTATTGTAGGGGATCAATGGAGAAGGAATTTGTACATTTTAGAAATGTATATGGAAAAATATTGTCATATGGATATTGATGTTCTTATGCAAGAACACATCTAGTTGCATAAGAATAGTATTCATCATCTGAGAAGCGAAGTGGACAAAGAAATTGATGAGTTGTGGAGACTCATACAACAACATTCCAATAAAATAAATAGAGGACAAAAGGACAAAGGAATATTGGCTGGAAAAAATGGTACAAGTGAAGGTAATCGTAAATTGCAAATTAAGGTGTGGAAGCATGGCATAAATTGTGATGTTGTGCAAAAAGCAGTAAGATATCGGAAAAAGATAGCAACAGGCAGTGAGAGCATAGCTAATGGGGAAATATAGCATAAAGTATGGAGACCTAGAGAATCACAACAAACAACAGAGTAACCAAGGACAGACTACTGAACAAAGTATGGGATCTAGAAGGACACAGATCAGAAGCACATGATCAAGAGATCAAGATTATTTTTAACCTTGGGTGTCTGATGTAGGAGCATCTAGGCCTAGCCAGCAATGTGACGGTGTGGTCACATGTTGTGGCTAATGAAATTTTGGAAGAAGAATTGGTTACTTAATTTTCTATAAATTGCAAAGTATGTAAGTAGTTATATTGTTCCAAATACTAAGGAAAAGAGAGAATAGGTGGCAAGTTGATCCTCCCTATGTGGAGATCAAGCCAAGTAGTTTAGTTTGTTCATATTAGGATAGGATTTGATTTCTAAATGTATAGTCTATCCCTTCAATTGTGGAGGACATGGTTAGCTTAGATATATTGTATTTCCTTTCTTTTCTAAAAGGACAGAGTGAGAGGATTCGAGAGGATTCATGAGGGAATTGTAAGCCTACGTGTAGATTAGAAGAAACAGAGGCTCTAATTAGAAAAATCAGGCCAGAGAGGGATGCAGAGCCTCAAATATATAATTATGTGTTTATATGTTATATACAGAGAGTTAATTCTGAGTGTAGACTGTGTGATTCAATATGAAATGATAAATTCTAGTTACATTAGTGATTCTATGTAGCATATGTATCCAGACAGACTTTGGCGAACACAGAGAGATAGAGGAACTGTGTATTGTGCCATTTTCAAAGTTATGTTATATGTATATGCGTAGATGACTAAAATTCCATCTGTAGGCATGTTGATCGTCCATTGATCACTGTAGGATCGATGGTGATCCAACAAATACCAAGATATTATAGTTAATTGTTATATGGATGTCGAATCAGATTATGGCAGAGGAAGGCGGTTGAACACAAAAACCATCAAACGTAAATGAAACCAAGTTAATGAGGAATTGATCAGAGTATGCATAGGATCCATAAGATCTCATAGATTGACGGTTAGCATTGGCGATCTATGGCATATACGCAAGGGCATTAAGTAGCGAAGGCGGTATTCAATGGTGGTAAGCGCATTATTGGGAGGCCTCAAAAGCTGTAAGCTATTTCTAGGAAATAGACCCGATGAGGTTATGAGCCATATTTTAATTGAGTTGAAGTCTGAAGGTGATCGGATCATCCGTTGAATCTGAGATTGGACGGATATCGAGTGTGAACATATGCAAAAGTTAATTCCGATTTCGGACCTGATGGGGTTTTATCCAGCGAGGTTAACTCTATTTGAGATTTGGCGATCTTGGTCGTTCATCGCGAGATTGATCAAACGGTGATTGCACGGAGAAGTGTGCATGGTTTAACAGTTTAAGCGAACCCGATAGTTTATAGAATGGAATTAATTCTTATTTGAGGTTCGTTCGTATGCGTAGGATGTGGGGCCGACGCTTGTTGTTCGAGTTTCATTCTATTCCACTGGTTTCTGATTGACCGAGTTCTTTGTGAAACTCGTCAAATGAGAATTCTTCTGATAGAAGTTGTGGGAATAAACCACGGGTATTAGTTGGTGTTTGGTATATGAAGCGGGTTATCGCTTGAGTGCGATTTTAACCCCATCAATCTATAGCATGTAATTCATCTTGGTAAAGCATGATAAGGGTTAAATTTAACGACCTACGTAGGAAATTTCATTTGATATGAGTTCAATAAAGTATTTCCCTAAAGTTCCAAAGTTTGTAACGTCATGTACTTTGTACTACATTGACATATCTTACATTACTGTGTTGTGAACATGATTGTATTGAATGAGATATGGTGCAATGACAAGTGATTATTTGATGTTTCTGGAGCTATGGCTAATTAATAGCCTGATAAGGGTTAAAGGAAGCATTATCACAAAAAATGTATCTTGGGTAACTACACAAGCATATCACTAATATAAGGGTTGAACTATGTAAAATTATTATACTTCTGCCAAGAATATTTGATAACTTGATGTGACATATATTGAATTGAAATTTTGGGGTCCTATGTTTCCTTTGGAAATACCGCATTTCATTTCAGAATGTGTTCAGAAGCAGGGTTTTGTATTGATGCCATACACCCTAAACGATGTCCCTACACATGTTGTTAATTGACATATGTTGCCCTACAAAAGCTATAATGGACTATTAACCATGATACATTCCTGACTGATTTCATCACATATGTAAAGGCATAGGTATTTTATGATTTTGGGCATTTCGATTTTGGAAAGAAATCTTTGCATGTGACAAAGGTGTAGATAAAATTGGAAATATATGGTTTGCAAACCCTAGCAGTCTAGAAGGCTTGGATAAGAAATCCCTAAGGCTTGTGGATAAAACCCTAAACATATACCTAGATCCATGTTTTTGCTAAAAGAGGAAAAACTGAGCTCGTACAAGGAAGAAATGACATCATACTAATGATGAGGACGAGGTTGATAAATTTGCAAGATAGATACAAGAAGGTTAAGCTCAAGAGGAAGTTGACATTTCCCTATAATTCTCAAAAGGTAAATTATATATATCTTCCTTAATTATTATTGTTATTGGTTTTACTATTGGTTAGCCTCTTGTCTTTGTATTCTTTTCTTGGTTAGACTATCCCGCAAGTCTATTAAAGAACATAACAGAGCGATGCAATTATTTTCAGTTGAAATCTTAATATCAACAGATAATAGCTAACTTTCCATAGTGTTGAAGGTGTTTATATGCTTTGTCATTGTGTCTTCGTCCTTAATCCTCAAGTTATACAACTTTTCCCATGAGAAAAACTTGTTTACTAGGGACTTAGACTAATACAAGGCCCATAACATGACCCACAATGCCTTTTTTGTAGCTTCTCCTAAAACAATGAGTGATACTAAGTTTGAGAGACACAACTGTATTGTGCTCTTTTCCATTCCATCCAACTCGGTCTAGTCTTTTGTTGACATCCCCGACAATGCATAACCTAGATCCACAGTGATCCACTAATCTTTGTCCATCAAATAAATATTCGATTTTGCGCTTCCAAAGCTCAAAAATTTTTCCATTAAATTTCTTGATCTCTATATTTGATCTACTTGTCAATTCCTTTCACCATAAGAATCACTTTTTGCAGATAACCCAGCGTAACAAGGTCTACCATAGGCCCGAGCCAAACCCCTTAGCCACAAAGGTGGCACATTAAAGCCAAAATTGCTCTAATACTAAAATTTTGATTTTAACCATATACAATTGATCACTACAAATACATTATTAATAAAACAGAAAAGATGTAGTGGCACACACACAATAACACAGATTTTATCCTCAAAACACAAACTAGAAAAACCAACTGTTGACACCTAATCTTTGGGATTAGGAAATTCATGTAAAATAATGTAAATATAAAATAAGGATATTAGGAATATGAAGAGGCATTGGGAGGTGAAGCCCAAGAGTCTCTCTCTCTTCATGTATATATCCATGAGCAATCTTAATGAAAAATCACAATTCGCATTGTGGAGTTACCTCATAGACTGACATGGTATCAGAGTCAACTCCATTTTAGCTTTTCTGCCCTAGTAACTCCCTCTTGTTCTACCTATTTTTTAGAACTAAAAATTTTTCCATTCTTTATTGCTCCATTCTCTGCACCCTGTATGTGTTTGAATGTGTTTGTATGCGCTTGGTTGGACATTTTTGGTAATACCTAGAATACAAAATATTGTGTTACGACCACCTCCCACTACTTAACGTGTTGAGGAGAAACTTATTGTTTTTTGTCCACATCCACTAGCAAGGACACTCCATTCATATGTTTGATGGAAAGGTTGAGGTCAGAAAATCATCAAATCGCTCAATTGTCATGAAGGGGATAGAAGAAGAAAGAATTCTGAAGCTACAAGGTACCTCTGTTCATGCACAAAACTTCTCATACAATTTTCATTATGATGAAGGTACATTTCCATCAAGTATTTTATGGCATGCTAGATTTGGACACTTTAATTATGAGGGCCTTTGTATGTTGAATAAAATTGGTGTTACTGGTTTGCCTACAATTCCTAGGAAACTTAGGCAATGTGATGCTTGTATTCTAGGAAAGCATAGTAAACAATCTTTTCATGATTCACATTCCAAAGAACATAGAAAAATTGAACTTATTAATTCAAAATTATGTGGCCCAATGCTTGTGCCTTCTGCAAATGGAGATAAATATATGATGACATTTATTGATGACTACACCAGAATGTGTTGGTTTTATTTATTGAAGAACAAATCTGATGCTTTTCAAACATTCAAGAACTTTCATGCATGGATTGAAAATGATGCACAATCTCATATTGGCTCTATTTTCACTAATAATGGAAAAGAATACACTTCAAATGAATTTGAAAACTATCTTCGCCAACATGGGATCAAACATAAAATAACTGTGCCTTATAATCCCCAATAGTACGGAGTAGATGAAAGAATGAACGGGGAAATCTTAAATATGGTATGTTCCATGATGTTTTTCAAGAATGTAAAATTGATGTTCTGGGTTGATTCAGTTCTATGTGTTGTGAATGTAAAGAATAGATGTCCATCTAATGCTATTAGAAACAAGACTCCTTACAAAATGTGGTATGGCCACATTCCTTCGGTAAAGCATCTCAAGGTCTTTAGTTCCACCTATTATTCTTTGATACCAAAGGAAGAAAGAAACAAACTTGGTGAAAGTAGTTATAAGTTGTTATAGCTCCAAATCTCACCAGTATGGTTTGTGATGCTACAGCCATGGCCTAGGGAAACCCCTCCTTCCAGACCTGGTCATATATCTAAAAAACAGTGTTTTATTCCCTATACGCGACATTGCCCTGAGTTAAACGCGTGTATACGCGGGTTCATACATACCTAACCTGCGTATATGTATTAAAACACTTAAAAAAAATATAAAAACTCCTTATTTTCGGGCGGAGATCGCGGGTTTTACCTGCTGATCACCTGTTAGTGCCCGTGGCCTCAACTGTCCCCAACCAATTCCTAACTAAAAAACTACTTTGGAGTTGGTATAAAAAGACATCAAGGGGAAGGCCTAAGAAAGATAGATCATAGAGAAAAGTTATTATACTGAGTTTTTTCCCCCCTGATCAGGTCTGAAGACCCTTGTGCCTTCTGCACCTCCCCCATCTTGTAAAGGAAACCCTTGTTTCCTTTTGTGTTTGGATGTTCATTCTTTCCCATCACATCTTGGAGTGAGTAATGGAAGGTGACCTACTAGTGGCTTGAGGCGGGACGGATCCAGAAGGAGGCTGAGCTTTGAGCCTGCAGAAGCAGAGTCAGGTGATATTGCTCTTTTTCCATCTTATTTTATTTATCTAATAAAGAAACACGCCTTGTTCCCAAAACGCTCTTTCCTTTGTGTTAATGATATTGATATGTGAAGTTCATACTTGAATAGATGTTTATAAGTTTGTAACTAACTCATCTCTCATATAACATAAAGATAATTTTTTATGTAAAATCTTGTCCATATACTGTTGTAGTTTGTGGAATTGTGGTTTTTACAGGACCAAGGAGCGGAAGGGACGTGAAGAAGGGTTTGCACCCTTGAGTAACTACCCAAACGTAGGACCTCAGGTATGCCCCTCTCACCCTAAAAGTAGTTTTTCATAGCATAAACGGTTGTGTGTGTGTGTTTCTGAACTTAGATAACTTTCAGTCTGCTAAGGTTCTGCCCAAGAACCTTAGGGGATTATTATCCCGCAACAGAACTGGCGACTCCACTGGGGAACAACATTCTTGTTGTTCCTTGTTGGGCGTTTGTCAAGCCTATCAGGGCTCAGTAGTTTGCTGGCTTATTGAATCTGTTTGGTCTGTTTCTGATTTTATAGTTTGACCAGTTTCTGGAATTTTCTTTTTTATTTTTCTTGAAAGGCTGCATACACGCTGATTTTCTTGGTTACAGAAGTGTATACACGCTTGTTGCCTGAAGTAAACCCGCGTATACGCAGGTTTCCTCAGGAACAGTAGCGTATACACGCATTCTGCACTAAGTGCAGTCGCGTATACTTAGCAATTTTCAAGATTTATAAACTTTTTGTTTCTGGAATGTTTCTGGTGTTTTCTATCAGTTTAAACAGTCATTGGTGTCAGTAGCAGTTATCTGTTTTTTTTCCAGCAAGTGTCTTTACTCTAACTTCTCCCTGAATTATAAGAAGTCTTGGTTTTATTTCGTGTTTGCGACTGTCATCATATTTTTACTTTAAACACACAAGATTTCCTTACTGGAATCTTGGCTGCCCTGAGTGATAAGAGCGGAAAAGATTTTCATTAATCTTTGTGTTTAACTTCGTTCTTGGTGACGTCTTGGTTTGCTTAACGAAATAGTTTCTATGACCTATTGCTTCTTTGTTTCATTAAAGTAGTCATCTTGATACTTTCTTGGAACCTTTCTTTTGATTTTTTGTTTTGGTCTTTGCTACCAAAGCTTTCCGGGCTGCTTTTCATTGTCGAAAACACTTTTGAGCACATTTGTTTTTTGTTGAGTTTTCATTCCTTGTTGGGTACAAACTTGCAAAAAAAGTGTTTCTTGCTTGTTTCGATCGTGAAGTGACGGTTTTTGTTGAAAGCAATTTCAAAAGAACTCCTTTTTTGTTTTTTGTTTTTATTTCTACTTTCAAGTGAGCTTTTTGAAAAGTTTTGGTTTTCTCTTTCTTGAACTTGCTTTTTGTTTTGCTTCCTTTTGTTGAATGAAAGTATTTTTGTTATCTTGAGTTTTGCTTTTAATATTTAGACGAATTGCACTATCTTTGATTCCATCTAAATATAGTAAGTGGCAAAAGAAAATTTTGATAAACAAAGAAACTTTCATTTCTTGTTTTTAGCGAAACCTTGAATTCTTGCATATTCACTATACTTTGCATTAGTTTGCATCGTTAAAACATTAGCAATTCTTTTGGTTTTTGCGTGTGTGAATGGTGTTGCAAGAAAAGAAAAGAAAAAGTTTTTGCTTTCTAAGTGTTTCCTACAACCCATGTAGAGTACTCTTTTCATCGAAAGAAAAATGATTGCATTCATGTAGTTACTTTTTCTTTGATTTTTGGTTGAGTCATACACACATCATCAAGTTTCACTTCCATCATCCCCTGAGTTAAAGAACAACCCTTAAAATCAAGCGCTAATTAAAATCAACTAGAACTTTTTATTTTGAAATTAAATACACAAACAAGTTCTAGGATTTTAGGGCCTTGGAATAGGCGAGTGGAGAGTTAACTCTCCAAGGCCGTTTAAACTGTCAAACATAGGAGTCTGAATAGAGAGTGCAAATCTAATAGCGTGAGGAAGACCAGGAAAGCTCCGGATCTGGGAGTTAAGCACGAGGGTTTTTGAAGACAAGGAAGAGAGATAACCCCTCTCCTACTTGTCCGATCTTACCTCACGACTGTTCCGCCTGGCTTCTATAGCGAGTTGGTATCCTTAGTTGCCACTCCTAGGGAACTACATAGGTGGCTGTAGAGGGGAATCCCATGGCACCTGAGGTCGACATTGCATCACTCTCAACAGTACTACTGGAGGGCACCCTTGCGAAGCTTGGGGGCTTGCACCGGCGCAGGCTGTTGTTTGGAGGTCAGCGTAACTTCCTCTGTTACCTTTGCTGATAGGATTGGGCCGTGATTATCCCAGACTATCTTCCGAAGGCCCCTTACTCCACTTTCTTGTATTTTGGTGTCCGGTCCTCATCACCCGGAGCAGAAATACTTGGAAGTTGTTTGACTGGCTGACTTCTTTTAGGGACTGTATAGTGAGTGCTCTTTGCTCCTTGTATATAGTTGGCTTTAGGTATTTTTGTCTAGTCACTTTTGGATTTGATATTCTGAGCGACTGACTTACCACTCTGCCGATCTTGAAAGACTTTTGGTTATTCTTTCGGAAGTTGTGGAGTTGCCTCCTTAAGCGCAAAAGGTCTTGTGTGTGTTTATATTCCTTGAAAAGTCATTTCTACATTCCCGTAAGGGAAGGGTTTGAGAATCAGTTAGATATGGCCAATATTCCTGTGGAAACCAACCAAGGTACCCTTCCAAAAGGGGATCCT
>APFE030959611.1:53460-68376 GCA_000404065.3 Pinus taeda
GTATTGGAAGGAGACTTACTAGAGGCTTGAGGCAGGACGGATCCAGAAGGAGGCTGAGCTTTGAGCCTGTAGAAGTGGTTCAGGTGATATTGCTCTTTTTTGTACTATTCTATTTGTCTAATAAAGAAACACGTCTTGTTCCCGAGATGCTTCTTTCTTTATGTTAATGATGTTCATGTTTGAATTTCATGTAGAAATGGATGTCTAAAATTTTATAACTAACTCCTTTCTTGTATAACATAAAGATGATTTTCACATAAATCTTTGTCCATATACTGCTGTATTCTTTGGAATTGTTGTTTTTGCAGGGTAAAGGAGTGGAAGGGACGTGAAGAAGGGTTTGGACCCTTGAGGAACTACCCAAACGTAGGACCTGAGGTAAGTCCTTCTCACCTTAGAAATAGCTTTTTCTAGCATAATGGCTGTGTATGTTCATGTTTCTTGATTTAGACAACTTTCAGTTTGCTAGGGTTCCACCCAAGAGCCTTAGGGGATAAAATCCCTCAACAATTGGGAGGTGACTATTAATGTCACTATTCCCAACAAGAAGTTTGGATTATGGCAAAGAGGAGTGGGCGAGAGGCCATTATGGCTAATGTTCCGAGATAGATACAAAAAGATTTTCCACCAAGAAGACATTAATGCATTGACAGTGGAGGGAAGGCTTACATTCAAACTCACGCAGTCCTACAAAAATCCTTGGCCAACACTAGGATATTTAAGATTTGAGTTGGTGTAGAATAGTAACCACCGAACTACCAGGCTTCTGATGAGTACCATGGCTAGAACATGAGCAAGGTTCATGGGAGAGTTGCATTTGACCTAGGAGGACTCGGAAGAAGCAAATGTTGCCCCCGAGGTTCCAAAGTCCCCTCGCACATTGCAGCACTAAAAAGGAAAGCAGACTATGGGGCTAGTCTGGGCATCACCGAGATTCAGTAAATTGTCAGTGGCAGAAAAGGGCAAAGCAATCACCACTAAAATCGATGAAGATGAGAAATATTTGCAGGACCTGATTGCTCAGATTGAAGCACAAGATGAAGAAACAAAGGATGCTATCCAAATACCATCACTACCGCCATATATCTCTCCATGGCATTGGACGGCCATGATATCAAAGGACCTAGATGCCACAAAGTGTATGCTCCAAAGCTCACTTCTCCCGGATGAGATAAGATTTGATGGTCTCCCACTGGGCCGAATACCAAGTATCAAGTTCAAAGATTGGGATCTTGCAGATAGCAAGAAGTTCCTTTAGTTGGCTGAAGATAAATTAATGTAGCAGAAGTGGCTAAGCGGTGTGGAAAAGGTGGGATTACTTAATCTGAGGTGGATACCCCACTATCATTGTGCGGCCACCAACATTTCTTTTATCCGACAGCTACTATGTCTGGTATAATATGGATATCTCTACTTGGAGGAACCCATTCCCATCATGGCCAATTTAGGAGATTGACCTACCCATCTGCCTACTAAAGGGAGCAACCCCATAGATATAGCTAGCACTAGTAGTGATGTGGGTCTCGCCGAAGTAATGAAGGCTAAATATAAGTTGGAAAAACGGAAGTGTGGGTATGTCATAGTGAGCATCAAAGACCAAGGGGTGCGAGTCACCATGTAGCTACTATCCAGTAAAATCATGAGTAAATTTCACACAGATGATGTGCCAGCCCCTCTTATTGTTGCATCGAGAAGAACCTACTTGAAGCAGTGTGGTATAGCTCGCTCTGGGCCACAAAAGATGCCACCACGGTTCGTGACATCAAGGTATTTTGGACATTCATGGAGGCAAGTATTCAGATAGGGATCACTCATAGACCACAATTGTCCTCGATAGTATACACAAATTTTTAAAGCACGACCGAGTTCAAAGTGGACATGCACAACCTATATATCCAGGTGCAGAAGGATCCAAAAGAAACATGGGTAAAGCTTCTGTTCATTGCAATAGATGATGCAATTTACGAGGTACTGACAACATGGCTTCCGAAGTGGCACACCTTGGATGTGGCCGTATTAGAAAGGATGGTAATACAACAGTGAAAGAAGGAAATCTAGTTGTGACTCACTAAACTGGTGAAAAGGACAGGTTAGGGACAAGAGGTCGCTTCAAAGTAGGAGGCGACCAAGGAAGTAATAGCTGAGGAGCTCATGGAAGATCAGGAAATGTCATCGGAACATGACATACAGAGGGAAACAGAGATACATGAACACATGGAAGATCCCACAAAATCGACCCAAGGCAAGAGGCCGCACCTCAAGGAATCACCACATACACACAAAAAGTTAAAGACAACAAAGACTTTGGAGAAAGAGTTTCTTGATAGTAGCGATTTGACACAAAACATCACTTCAGGTGCATGGGAGGAGCTGATGATAGAGTAGACAGCTATGTTGGGGGAGCTCAGAGCACAGCTATAGGCATTACAGATGCGACCCCTGGGAGGGATGATAGCAAACCTAGTAGATGACACAACCGCAACCGAGCAAATGGTGTGTACCCTCACAATGAACACGTTAGTGTTGCTAGCAAGCACTGTCTTAGTAGAAGTAGAAGGTGACATGCAAATTTTGGGGTTGGATTTGGCTGCCCTTCCTAGAGAAACCATATACCAACTACAGGATGGGGTAACCGCTGAGCTTCGTGCCAGGGAAGGTCACACCCTCCAAATCTTAATGGAGCACAAGGAAAATCCGGAGCATGTCAGGCTACAGCGTAATGACTTGGTCGCACACAACTAGGAAGTCAAATAGGCCATGGCAGAGGCCTATAGCAAGGTACCAAAGTTGGCTGTCCCAGCGGAACTTCCTATAGCTGACAAGATTCATCACATGGCCGTAGGATTCCATACGTCCCAAGAGGAGGCCATGAAAGCCCAATGGGAATTAAATTTACAAATTGTGGAGCTAAGACTGAAGACACAACCACCCACACACCCGGAAGTCCAAGAGTAGCGCTGCATGGAACTTCAAGCAGGACTGGAAGTGATAAAGCACATTGTCCAAGATTGCTCAAAGTTGTTGGATCAGTCCCTCTTGATACTCACATCCCTCTAGGAAGACCCAACGCTACAATAGGCAGAAGCAGAAGCGTAGCAGTTACAACAAGCTTATGAAAAAGGCCAAGGAACTGCGAAATGGTTGTCGTGATGCAACGATTGGCCAAAATGAGGGAGGCCCAAGCTCTTAAGGAACAAGTTGATGCCACTCGACAGAAGGAAGTAGTGCTCAAAGAATGCATCCAACCATGGATTGATGAAGCATTCACAGTGTCCACCAACATCGAGGGAAAGTTAGCACACATGTAGGCAATATGTAAACTCGAACAAGCAATGGAAACTGATACTGATGCATCGGCGACTCATGTAGAATGGGTACAATAGATGGTGCAAGATTTTGTTGCAAATGTAAGTGAAGCGCAAAAGTTGTTGAATGACCTCCATGTGAAGATTGCTGCACCAGCCAAGTGACTCGGGACGAGTCACAATGATTTTTTTGGGGGCTTGTTGGGTAGCGGAGGGCCCACATAATGGTTTTGGGGCTCAATGCCCACAATTTTGGGTAAAAGTATGGTAAAAGCTCCATGTGTTGAATGGAGCATGAATTGTAATAAGTCAAGACGAAGGGTTGTCTGCCCAGAAATAATAAAAAATAATAGGAAGTGAGTCGGCCTGCCCATGGTCCATAGACCATGAGGATGTATAAATAGAGTGAGGCCCTAAGGGTAGAAGGAAATTTTCTTAGGTTTTGATCTTGAATGTTATGGCTTTATGAAGGAAATATTTTCTCAGCGTCTGTAAGTCTAAGTCAAGGGTGTTGGTAGAGAGATAGAGGCTCTACAGCTATGTGCATAGAGGCCGGGTAGAGTCTGCATCTGTGTACAAGGGCCTTTGTAGTTGAGTGCAGAGGGTAGATCTGGTTGTATTAACGGAAGATAAATAAATATAATAATTTCTAAAGAATTGTGTGTTTTGTTGTGAATCTATATGTTTCTTATGTTTTGAATTTATACACTTGCTTTTTGTTAATTATGATTGCACGTACTGGGTTTTCTTATTAAATATTGTAAGAAGAAGATCAAATCTGTAATAAATTCATTGATAAGAAAACACATTTGCACAGACCTACATAGAAGATCGACAACAGTACAGAGTGGCACGAGGCTGAAGAACGGTTCACTACCCCTCCATACCACATTAAGACATCCCAAGGGTGCAAAAACCTGGTTCCAATAACGTCCCCTACTACCTCAAGTGGGACTTCAGTTTGTGCTCTATGGATTGTTGCCAAAAGGGCTGGTAGTTACGGGATTTGTTTGGCTAATAACTCTTTCAAACCTAGGTCAAGCCCCAATAAGCCAATATACAGAATTGACCTTAAAGATATCAGGCCCAAGCAAAGAAGAGGGACCAAAAGTTGACCAAGTTTTTTTGAATGTTATAAATCCCTTTAGAAGATTTTCTACATTTGTCAAAACCAAAGAAAACACTTTCACATGTGTTCTTATTTATGTATGTTGGCTAGAACAAAGAAAATAAATAAAAAATAAGACATGAAATGAATAAAATAAGAATAGAACAAACAAAGATAAAGAAATTTGTACATAGGATAAAATGCAACCCAAGACTACTACTAAAAATAACGTTTAAGATCTTGTCCATTAACGAGAAGGTATTCAATCTTTCCATCCAAGTATTGAACACGATAGGTATGGTGGCCAAGCTTATCATGAATGGTAAAGGGTCTTATCCACATGGATTAAAATTTGGTGTCTTTACTTTTCTCTTCACGGGCTTTATCCCATCCAAATATTAGGTATCCCACATTGAACTCATGATTCTTCATTTAATTCTTGTCAAACCAATGCTTGACACCTCTCTAGTGCACAACAAAATTTCATTTCCTTTATTGTCTTTCTTCCTCTAATTTCAGAAGAGTGCCTATCCTACTATGAACAACAAGACATTTTTAACCTAGAGATTCTTGAGAAAGTTGTAAGGCTAGGACTTAAACATTTATAGGAAGGATAAATTATTTTCCATGCATAAGTAAGGGGAGGTCTTTAGAGAGGGTTTTGATGTAACAAGGTTAGCCCATAGTGCATTCACCAATGAATTATGCCAGTTCCTTTTCTTAGAGTAAAAGATTTTCTTTATGATGTGAATTATATTGTTATTAGTAGGTTTAGCTAAATTATTTCCCTAAGGGTAATAGTTAGATGAGTTCTTTAAAAAATACCATTTTCCAATGAAAAATAATAAATCTTTAATGTAAGTTATGTTTTCAAAAACAAGTGACATAGGAATGCCAAACCTGGTGATTATATTCTACATGAGAAAGTGAGTGACTTCCGGCACACTCACTTACTTCAATGGAACTACTTCAGCCCATCGAGTAAAGTGATATGTGGTAGTTACGATATATCGGTGTTGATTTGATGAATGAGGAAAAATATCACTAATAAAACTTGATCCCCATTGTTGAAAATTTTATTCAATGATAAAGGGTTTTATTGGGGTGGTTGACTTCTTATCATTACCATCACATATTTGGCATACAAGACACTTACGGGTGTATGCATGTACATCTTTAAATAGTGTGATCCAATAATATTTGGCCCAAATTTCTTTGTGAGCTATAATATTTCTTGTGTAGTACCCATTATTTGGTCTGTTGTGAATTTCCTTTAATACCCTTTCTTAATACTATGCTTCTAAGCATCTAAGTAGGACACCATTGTGGTTCTTTTCGAAAATCACACCATGAACAAGCTGGTAAGATAAGGATTTAAGAGGAATCCCTCAATTATGTTTTGTTGGTAAGTGTGAGGGAAAGGTACCTTGCTCTAGATATTCTCATACACTAATGTACCAAGATGTGGCTATATTTGTAGGGGTAACTTCCTCAATATTGTAGATTTAAATTTATTATTTCCATCCGAAAGAATCCCGTTTTGGTGATTTTAATGCTTATGTTTTAAGTTGATAGAGATAGTGGCCTTTTACTATATGAACTAGCTTGAATACTAGATCATAATCTCTAAGGATTTTCATCTAGTTTTCCCTCCTCTTACCCAAATCTTGTAGCATAAAGAGTTATCTAACCAATGGGTGAGGTACGAGGATGATAACATCAATTTGAAAGAGGTAAGGCCTAAATTGTTTCACCTCCATATAAAATACATAGGATTTCTTATCTATGGTGGGATAATTCAATTCTTATACAATTAGGGTAGCACTCAAAAATGATACCAACGACTCATTTCTTTGACTGCCCTTCTAAGTGATAACGACTACATTAGATGTGTTAGAAGCAAAAGTATACAACAAGGAATATTTATTAAATTATAGACTATATAATGTTGGAGCATCAACAATCGCTTGTTTGATATGGTAAAAAACATCTTTCTCCCTCTAGTCCCATTTGTAAATAACATCCTTCTTGATCATTTATTGTAGAGGTTTAATAATCTATGCATAATTTGAGATAAACTTCTAGATAAATTTATTTTTTCCCAAGAAGGATTGCATGGCTTTCTCGTTCATGAGAAAGGGAATTTGAGCAATAGCCTTAACCCACTATGTGTCCACTTTAATCTTTCTTTTAGCTATAATGTGTCCCAAGAGGTTTTCCTTGTACACTATGAAGATGCTATTCTTTGGATTTAAAGTTATACCATATTTTTTTCACTCTCAAAGATTTGTTGTAGATGATGAAAGTGGTAAGATAATTTCTTTCAAAATATTGTAACATCATCTATGTAAGCAAACACACTTTGTCGAAATATTCCTTAGAATGTGATGTCCATAGCCCATTGAAAGATAACACCGACGATTATAAGTATAAACAACATTTTTCGAAAATAGAATGTACCCTATTTAGTCTTGAAGGTCATTTTTAAATTTTCAAGTTCTTCTACTAGAACTTGGTTGCATTTTTAAAATCCATCTAATAGTGAGAACATATTTTACCTAGATACCATTTGGATTATATATTCCATAAGTGGCATGGGATTATTATCTTTATCTAAAGCTTGTTTCAGGTTGTGAAAACCTGCACATAAACATATTTACTTGGACTTCATTATGAGAGGAACCAAGTGGGCGGCCCAGGTAGAATGTGTTAGGTCCCCATACTACTAGTGTAACCCCTTATTGTTATTAGTGAAACCCCCTTCTTATATTATTTTCCCATATAGTTCCCATGTTGTTATTATTATGCCCCATATAAGCCCACTATTGTTATTGTTGCGCCCCTACAATATTATTTTTATGTAGGCTCTGATTGTATTAGGATCACTTAAACTCATATATATAGAAAAGAGGTCTTGTCATTTGTATTATCGAATATCTGTTCACTTGTGTAATGTAAAGGAGGTTTACCCCTCGAAGCAACTAATTTTTAAGTCTTTGATCTATATTTCCTATCTTTTTGTGAGCTGGTTTCATAACATTTGGTATTAGAGCTTTGGATTCTAGGGTTTTAGTGCTAGAAATAGGTCAGTGTGGAATTTTGCTATAACTTTTTCTCTTCGAAGTTTCAGAAGCTTAAAAAAAACCCATTTGAGTCAAAAAAATTCTGAACCTTGGGTCCAAATTTAAGATCTCATCTCCTTATATTTTCGGAGATATGATCTAAGGAAGTTAGGTTTCTTGCAAGCTCCAGACTTTGATATCAAATAGGTCATCGTGGCATTTTCACTATATTTTTTTTCTATGAAGGTGCAGACCCTAAAATTAAAACCTATTTGAGCCGAAATCTTGGTGATACTCGAGCCTGAATTTCAGATATTGTTTTGTTATATTTTCGGATATACGGTCTAAGAAATTTTAGGGTTTTTACAAGCTCCTGAACTACATTCCAAGCAGGAGACCCTGGGAAAATCATCATAACTTCCTCTCTGAGCATCATATTGAAATTTGTTAAGAATTTATAGAAATATAATGGACTTTAATTTTCTTTGTATTTTTTTCAGGTCTGAAGGTTGAAACAATGTCATGTGGCAATTTGTACAAGTTCAGTCTATTGAAAGTATATAATTAGGTCATATTGGGATATTGGGCATAACTCTTTCTTGGAGAGTCCAATTTAGATCAAAATGGTGGCATTGGAAAGAGCACATAGAGGGCTACTACAGGTCACATTTTCAAACCTTGGAGAATTGACATTTCAGAGATACAACATATTCCAGATTGAGCTACTAAAAGAAATAAAAAGAATGACTCGAATCAAGAAAATAGAAACATCTAGTAAGCAAAATTGGAAAGATGATTTGAAGAATGCAATCGAAGCTAAGAAAAATACTTTTGTATGGGCCATGGAAGGTAATATCGATGGTAGGGAAGTAGATTTGAGGAAAGGCATGGAATAATTGAAGAAAGACATGGAAGGTTTTAAGGAAGGTGGGACAAAGCTGCTACAAGAAAGACTTACTAATGATGAAAAGGTAGTAGAAGAAACTCATGATGAGAAAAAATAAATGTTAATCATGGTTTCATAGAATATAACATTGGATTGAAGATCCACCATATTCCAAGGATCGATAGGAGGAAATTTTATGGCAATGATCCCATAACATGGATACTACAGATGGAGAAATATTTTGATCTACATGATGTGCAATTGTTGCAAAAGGTACGTATTTCATCTTTATATTTAGAACTGAATCAATTTTTATGGTATAAAGGGCTTTGTTCTTGTAAACCACTTGTCACCTCGTCAATTTTCATGGAGGAAATCATAGCACATTATGAGGATACAAAGAGAAACACCTTCCTTAGCCAATTGATAAATCTCAAACAAAAGGGTTCAATGGCAGAGCACGTTGAGGATGTCCAAAAATTGAATATAAGGTTAAATGATATTCCAGAGAAGTAGAGGATTGATGTCTTCATAGAACTTTAAAGGATAACATTCAACATTAGTTTCATCTTCAGGAACCTAATTCACTGGTGAAGGCATTCATGTTGGCAAGAAAAATTGAAAGAAAAACTACAGTAACAAGAAATCCTACCACTCATAATTATAAAGATGGAAGTGTTGTTCCTCCTAGCCTTCCATAACCTACAAGGTTTACACCAAAACAATTGGAAAAAAAAGGAGAAAATGACCTTTGTTATAGTTGTGATTGAAAATACACTAAAGGTCATAAGTGTGCTTTGAAGAAATTATTTTACATTGTTTGGGAAGAGGAGGAAGAAAAGGATCAAGAAACGTCAAAAGAAGAAGATATACACTAGGAACGAAGCCCAAAGAAAGAAGAAATTAATCCGACCATATCATGTAATAAATTGGCAAGAATTACCACTCCTCAAACTCTCAATATAGAAGGACATATCAAGAAGAAAAAATATAACCTCACTTTCGCACAAAATCGAATGAAGCAACCAGAACAACATTGAAGCGAAAGAAGTTTTGACATAGGAGACTGAGCATTTTTATGACTACAACCATATGAACAAATGTCCCTCAAGATAGCTAATAAGGATAATAAATTATCGCCAAAATACTATGGTCCTTATGAAGTGTTGTAAAATATTGGTACTATGGCATGCAAATTGGAGCTTCCTACATCTTCCCAAGTGCCCCCAAGTTTTTATGTTTCATGCTTAAAGAAGGTTATAGGTGAAAAGGTCCTTGTTCAAACAATATTGTTAAAACTTGATGAGGAAGGAAAAATCATATTTGAACCTGAAGCAGCCACGGAAATAAGAACCTGACAGCTACAAAATCGATCAATTTCAGAATATCTAATCAAGTGGAAGAATTTACCCAGTGAAGATTCCACATGGGAGGACAAGAATTTTATATATAAGCATCCATAACTACTCAAGCATTGAGGAAAACACTTTCTAATGGAGAGGGGCTTGTTAGGTCCCTATACTACTAGAGTAACCCCTTATTGTTATTAGTGCAGCCCCCTTATTGTATTATTGTAACCGTATAGTCCCCACGTTGTTATTACTATGCCCCATAGAAGCCCACTATTGTTATTTTTGTTCCCCTACAATATTATTGTTAAGTAGGCTCTAATTTTATTGGGACCCCTTAGACTCCTATATATAAAAGGGAGGTCTTTTCACTTGTATCATTGAATATGTGTTCATTTTTGTAATGTAAAGGAGGTTGTCCCCTCGAAGAGGTTGATTTTTAAGCCGTTGATATATCTTTTCTATCTTTTTTTGAGCTGGTTTCATAACATTTAGTATTAAAGCTTTGGATTCTAGGGTTTCGTTGCTCCCAAACAGGTCATCATGGAATTTGGCTATAACGTTTTCTCTATGAAGTGTCAGAAGCTAAAAAAAAAACCCATTTGAGAAAAAATCTTTCTGAACCTTGGGTCTGAATTTCCATACTCGTCTTGTTATATTTTCAGAGATATGATCTGAGGAATTTAGGGTTTTTGCAAGCTCCAAAATTCCATCTGAAATAGGCCATCATGGTCGCTATAATCTTTTGTCTACGAAGGTTCAAACATTGAAATTAAAACCCATTTGAGCCAAAATATTGGTGAAATGCATGCCCAAATTTTATATCTTGTTTCGCTATATTCTCAGAGATACAGTTCAATAAATTTATGGTTATTGTAGGATCCCAAATTATATCCCAAACTGGTGATATTGGGAAAAGCATCATAACTTTCTCTGTAAGCATCAGATTCAAATTTCGTAAGAAGTTACAGAAAGAGGACGAACCGTAATTTTTTGTATATTTCTTTCAAGTTCGAAGGTTGAAATAGTGACATGTGGCTCTTTGTACAAGTTCACTTTACTGAAAATGTATATAATCAAGTCATCTTAAGAGATTGGACATACCTCTTTATTGGAGAATCAAATTTCTATCAAACTAGTCGAATTGAAAAGAGGACCCAGAGGGCTACTATAGGTCACAATTTCAGATCTTGGAGATTCCAAATTCTAGAGATACAATAGATTCAAGATCAAGCTCCTAAAAGAAAGAAAAAGAATGACTTGAATAAAGGAAATATAAAAACTTAGTAAGAAAAATTGGATAGATGATTTGAAGAATGCAACCGAAGCTAAGATAAATAGATTTATATATGTCATGGAAGCTAATATTGATGGTAGGGAAGCAGATTTGAAGAAAGGCATGGAACATTTTAAGGAAGACATGTAAGGTTTGAAGGAAGGTGGGACAAGACTTCTACAAGAAAGGCCTCCTAATGACGAAAAGGTAGTAGAAGAAACTCATGATGAGGAAAAAATAAATGTTAATCATGATTTCATAGAATCTAAAATTGGATTGAATACCCACCATATTGTGAAGATTGATATGAGGAATTTTGATGGAAAGGATCCCATAACATAGATACCAAAGATGGATAAATATTTTGATCTACGTGATGTGCAATTGTTTCAAAAGGTACGTATTTCATATTTATATTTAGAACCGAATCAATTTTTTTGGTATAAAGGGCTTTGCTCTCATAAACCACTTGTCACCCGATTAATATTCATGGAGGAAATTATAACACATTATGAGTATACAAAGACAAACACCTTCTTTATCCAACTAATAAATCTCAAACAAAAGGGTTCAATGGTAGAGCACATTGAGGACTTCCAAAAATTGAAGGTAAGGGTAAATGATATTCTAGAGAAGCAAAGGATTGATGTATTCATAGGGATTTTAAAGGATAACGTTGAACATGCAGTTCATCATCAGGAACCTGATTCATTTGAGAAGGCATTCAGGTTGGCAAGAAAAATTGAAAGAAAAATTATAGCAACAAGAAATCCTACCACTCACAATTATAGAGATGGAAGTGTTGTTGCTCCTAGCCTTCCAAAATCTATAAGGTTTACACCAAAACAATTGAAAGAAAAAGGAAAAAATGACTTTTGTTACTTTTGTGATAGCAAATACACTAAAGGTCATAAGTTTGATGAGAAGAACAAGTCTTTGTTCACCTTTTCAATGAGTACTGATATGTGTTCACATGGACATATGATGACTTGAAAACATATGATACACAAATTATCCAACATGTAATACCTATTAAAGACATGGTAAATCCATTTCAACAAAATTTGAGAAAAGTTCATCCTACACTTGAACACCTATTCACAAATATTTGAGGAAGATTCTAGATACTTAGATCATCTTTAAAGTTCATCATTATTTATGAAACAGCTAAAAAAAAGATAGAAATGATAGATCAATGACTTAAAAAATCAGCCTCTTGAGGGCAAACCCCTTTATATTACACAAAGAAAAAATATTCGATATACAAATGGCAAGACTCCTTTCTATATATAGGAGTATAAGGGTTCCTAATACAATCAGAGTCTACATAAAATAACATCGTATGTCACAACAATGACCATAGTGGGCATCTATGGGGCATAATAACAAAAATATGGGGACTATATGGGCACAAGAATACAATAACGGGTTCACTAATAAAAATAATGGGTTACACAATAGCATAGGGACCTAACAGCCCCTCCCTAAAGGTTTGCCCTAATCTTCAGTATTTCTAGATCTTCTATATAAAATTCTCGCCTCCCTGTGGGATCTTCAATGGTTAAATTCACCACTTGATAGCTTGAAATTGATCGATTTTATAACTATCAGGTTCTTATTTCCGTGACTGCTTCAAGATTCAAATATGATTTTTTTCCTTCCTCGTCAAGTTTCGACAATATTGCTGAACTGGTTCCTTGGTGACCAAGTTAACTTGTTCATGCAACAATGTAGAACTTTGTCTCTTTAACACATATTTCATTAAATTTGGAATTAAATAGTGGATCTAGAATTTAAGAATAACTAAAAAACACAATATTAGTAATGTCCTTATAATAATTATTTTCCAATTTTAATGAAATATGTATTCTTTGGATTGATTGGTCCATTCAAAATATTTTTTAGGTCATAAAGATTCCCTAAAGATACCAAACTCCTAGGCATGGGATTTCCTTTATGTACCTAAGATAATTCCTACAAAGACTCTTCATGTTGATCAACATCGATCACCGCATCTTTCAAAACATCACCATTAGCCATAAAATGAAATATTTGTTGTTCATCATTAAATACATGTAAATTAGTAATGTTGTTAGGTATGGATGGATTACAAATAATCTCAATAAAAAAACCATCTCTTAATGCTGATAATATAGAAAAAACATTAGCTAAAGCTTTTATGGCTACATTGTGAACCCCATGAACAAAATTAATATTAAATTCTTACAAGAAAGAAATAAGATGCCATACCTCTTGATAATAGTTTTTGAGATTATGTGACATGTAATGAATAGTATTATGTGCCTTCCATGTAACAATCTATGAGTCACTTATTATCTTTAATGCTTCCACTTTCAAGTCTATGTATTTATTTAGTCCACATATAAGTGCTTCATATTTGGTAATGATATTCATACACTCAATCTCCAATCAACATAAAATCATATACTTGTTCTTCTGAGGTTCAATCAGAATGCAACCAACTCTAGAACTCGAGCCTATGTTTTCAAACCATCAAAATCATAAGTCTAAATGTTAGTAGAAACTGGGTTAGTTTCTATGCTAGTACTATTGACAATTATATTACAAAAGTCATTTGCACCATTTGGATTGCTAGGAAGGAGTTCCAACTATGTACCTAGTGGTATAGGGGATGGTTGAGCAAGATAACATCAATGATCAACTTCTAAGAAAAAAAATTCTAAATATTACTCATGCAAAGCTAATTGGCACATTATGAGCTTCAATCGTTGTAACAATATGATTCATGAAAGGCTCACTTTGAACTCAAATCTAACTATTCTTTCCTTTATAAGGAAGCCATAAGTGCGACCAAATAGTAGCAAAGTATACTTGCAAATTTATAGACCAATATATACTTAAAAGTAATCCACAAACTTATGGAATGTCCACAATGACAATATCAATACATTAGTGAACTCTATGATTACAACATAAGTGAATTATAACATCATTTAATTTTTCCTACATTAGAGATCTATCTAATTGTAAAATTTGACATCAACCTTATCCCGTTTTGCATTGATTTTATTTGGAATAGATAAAGGCATAACATTCATAAATGCACTAGAATCGACAAGGAAATTACGGGCATTATAAATGAAAATTTCAAATGTTTAAAGAAAAGGGGGGAAAGTATATTCAAATTGTACATTAGTAGCATTAATTATTGATTCAAAAATAGTGGGATTCATACTGAATGAGGATTGGGAAGCATAAAATCTCTTACCCGATGGAGGTTGAGATGTAAATGTTATGAAATCAGCTCAAGAAAATATAGAAAAGATAGATCAACGCCTTAGAATTTAGCCTCTTCGAGGGGGCAACCTCCTTTACATTACATAAATGAAAAATTCTTGGATGTTTCAAATGAAAAAACCTCCTTTATATATATAGGAGTCTAAGGATTCACAATATAACCCAGCCGACCTAACAATAATAATATAAAGCCACAAAAATAACAATAGAGGGATTCTATGGGGCACAATAATAACAATATGGGGGCAATAGGGGCACAACAATATTAACAAGGGGTACAACTACCATAGTAATGAGGTAATCACTAGTATTATAGGGACCCAACATGCCCCTCTCCTTCAAAAAAAGTGTTGTCCTCAACGCTTGAGTAGTTCTGGATACTTCTGTACAAAATTCTCATCCTCCCATGTGGAATCTTCCGCAGATAAGTTCTTCCACTTGATAAGATACTCTGAAATTGATCGATTTCGTAGCTGTCAAGATCTTGTTTCTGTGACTGCTTCCGGTTCCAATATAATTTTTCCTTCCTCGTCAAGTTCTGGCAATATTGTTTGAACTGGGAGCTTGTCGCCTATAAACTTCTTTAAACATGAAACATGGAAAACTGGGTGCACTCGAGAAGCTGCAGGAAGCTCCAATTTGTATGCCATA
>APFE030959611.1:68386-117345 GCA_000404065.3 Pinus taeda
CCCTTCAATAATTTCCAAACATAAATATCACTTGCCACCTATGAGGAGCATCAACCATCATATAGACTTAATTTTGGGAGCCAGTTTACCCAATAAGGAATCTTATTGGATGACACCTAAAGAGAATGAAGAAATCAGAAGCAAGTACAGGACATGTTGGACAAAGGGTTTATTATGGAAAGCTTGAGTCCTTGTGTTGTGTCCATAGTCTTAATCCAAAAGAAAGATGGAGGTTGGCGAACAGTGCCAAAACCATCAACAAAATAACCATTAGGTACAGATTTACCTTATCCCACATGGAAAATATAATAGATTGTCTTAGTGGTGCTAAATATTTTTCAAAAATATATCTAAAGAGTGGGTATCATCAAATCAAAATGAGAGAAGGAGACGAGTGGAAGACATCCTTCAAAACAAGTGATGGCCTATAGGAATGGTTGGTTATGCATTTTGGCATAACCAACGCCCCAAATACTTTTATGAGGCTCATGAATAAAGTCATCAAAGAGTTCATTTGTAAGTTCATGATTTTTTATTTAAATGATATCTTTGTGTAAAAAAAAACCAAGAAAGAACACCTCATATTTTTAAAACTACTATTGAAGAAATTGCCGCAAGATTTTTTTTGATAAATATGAACAAGTGTTATTTTCTTGAGATAGAATAAGTTTACTTGGGGTTTTTGATTTCTTATAAAGGTTTGAAAATGGACCCTGAGAAGGTGAAAGCTATTAAAGATTGGCCTTCTCCAACAAGTATCCATGAAGTGAGCAGCTTCCACGGGTTGGCTAGCTTTTACTAAAAGTTTATTTAAAATTTTAGCCACATTTGTGTATCGATAGTAGAAACTATCAAGGAGAAACCACCTTTTAGATGGACAGTAGAAATAGATAGGAATTCCAGTTACGAAACCAAACAACCAATTTTGGCTTTTCCTGATTCCCAAAATCCTTTTACAAGTGAAGTTTGATGCTAGTGGAATGGCTATTGGAGTTATTCTTAGCCAAGATGAAAAGTCAATTGCATACTTCAATGAGAAACTAAATGAGACCAAGAAGAAGTATTCCACTTATGACAAGGAATTTTATTCATTAATTCAATCCATCAAAAAGTGGAGGCATTACCTTATGCCCAAAGAGTTCATTTGTACATAGATAATAACGCATTACAGTTCATAACTAGACAAGAAAATTTGAACCAGAGACATGATAAATGGGTTGAATGCATGCAAATTTTTTATTTTATTTGAAAACATATTAATGGAAACACTAACAAAGTTGTTGATGGTTTTAGCATGAGATGTATGGAGATGTATAGTTTTGTAGGAGCTACAAGTCAATACTTTGGGGTATGAACACCTCCAATAATTGTAGAAGGAAGATTCATATTTCACGGAAATTTATGAAGTTTGTGAAAATCTTGTGATCAAAGATCGAAATCGATGACTTGAATACATGATTCAAGAGGGAGTATTGTTTAAGGGAAACAAAATGTACATTCCTAAACGGTTGACGAGAGTTATTCTACTGAAAGAGAAGCAATATGGAGGACTAGCTATTCATTTTGGCCATCATAAGACATTCACATTTTAATTCTTTTTATTTTTTGCTGGTTATGAGGACTGATGTTAAGAAGTTTGTGGATAGGTGCAAGATTTTCCAATATGCTAAAGGAAGACAACAAAATGCTAAAGTATATCAACCACTACCCATACCCAATAGGCCTTTGGGAAGCCATTAGTATTGACTTTCTTCTTGGTTTGCCAAAAGCTCAGATAAAAAATGACTCCCTTTTTGTAGTAGTGGGGAGATTTTCTAGAATTACACACTTTATTCCTTGTTCAAAAGAAAATGATGCTACTCACATTTCTAATTTGTTTTTCAGTGAAGTTGTGAGACTACATGGATTGCTGAGAAGTATAGTCTCCAATTGAGACACAAGTTTGTTGGAAATTTTTAGAGGACATTGTGGAAGAGATTAGGAATAAAATTAACCTATAGCTCAACTTATCACCCCCAAACAAATGGGAAAACTGAGGTTGTTAATAAAAGTTTGGCAAATCTGCTCAGATGTTTTGTCCATGAGCATAACAAGCAGTGCGATCAAATACTCCCACAAGATGATTTTTCATATAATGATTCTCCTAATAGTACATGGAAAAACCCAAAATTATGTAAGATAGGCACCCCAGAGGTATTTTTGAACTTAGAAATTTGGGGAAAGAAGAATATTGAAGTGTTGATGTAGAAGAATTTTCTGCAACCATGCAATTGATACATGAAAAAGTCAAAGGAAAACTATAAGAAAGTGGCCTTAAATACAAAAAGAGGGTTGATATCAAGAGAAGGAAGTAAATTTTGAAGTTGGGGATCTAGTTTTAGTACATCTGTAAAAGGAAAGGTTCTCAAAGCATGAATATAATAAACTAAAATTAAAGAAAATTGGTCCATGTAAAGTCTTGAGGAAGTTCTTAGCAAATGCTTATGAGATTGAGTTACTTCATGATATAGGGATTTCTCCTATATTTAATATTGCAGATTTATACCATTATAAAGAACTTGGAGAAGAGGACTAGGATGGAAAAGAGAAAATTAAATGGGAAGCTTAGCTACCTATGACCCAAAAGCTACAGGTGGAGATGATCCTTGATCAAAATCTCATCAAACGATCTAGGAACAAATAGTACTACGAGTAATTGGTAAAATAGAAGGGTCTTCCAGCTGAAGACATAGTTTGGATGAGCAAAGGGCAGATCTTGAAATATGGAAACATTGTTGCTGACCTCATGGATAGGAGTCCATGAAAGCATGTGTTCTAAGGGAGTTTGATGAAGGAGCATCACTCCACATTTTGTTTTCCTAAAAAAAATATCTTCTCATGTAATGTCCTTAAAGTTTGTTTTTTGTTTGCTTAGGTGTCCCTTGACGAATAACTATACCAAAATGTTGTTTTCTATTTATTTATGTGTCCCTTTGTCTAGGAAAACTATTTAGGTCATTAGTCGAAAGCTTCTGAGAATCCTAACTATCGCTTTTAGGGAGGCTAGTATTAGTCAACGTCTCCTTGTTCTACTTTTTAAAAATAATTTCTTTGTTGTGTATATATACATATATCTCAAAAAGGTTGACGAGTGTGAGGCAGCAAAAAAAATATATGCATTATGGTGCCTTTGCGTAGTTGAGTTTTCTCACTGAAATCTCATATTGATGTATCAATTGGCTAAAAAAACATTATACATGCACTTTCTCCTTTCAATATGTTGATATCAACACTGATGAGATTTCGAGAAGGAGAGACTCCTCCAAATGACTGTAGATGAACTGGTATTGTCATCATATGACCCTGTTGGTCCTATAAATTCCTGAACCAATTAAGAAATACACATTTATAAAATTTTGTAGCGTAAAAAGAAGCATTTAATTTCTTAAGAAAACTAATGAGGGTAGACTTTAAAAACTGTTGGTTATCCATTGTATAGTTAGGTCTAAAGGTGCAATAAATCAAATATAGGATGGAGGCTTTGACCCCAAACAAATCCATAATGTCAATCCCCCACTTCATGTGGGCATTACAGGTGTAGTTGGGTTAGATGCAAAGCATAATGAGTTGACGAGGCCGAATGCCTGACCTCCAACTAGCCTTTGTTTCTTAGGCAAAAGGATATTAAATATAAAAAGATTAAAAATGTTTAAGGACGTATTATGGAAAATGAGGAAGAGAAGAGTTTTTGTAAAGAAAGTTGTCACAATTATGCGACGTCAATACATATTTTCAAATTTCTCAATAATTTCAATATTAAATTATACTAAAAAGACTCAAATTATAAATCTTTAAAACTTTTAAGGAATTCAATAATTCAAAATATTATAAACATGAATATATAATAAAATCAATTATAATTATATATATATATATATATTATATAATATTATTATATCCTTAAAACTTGTAAATTTAATTTAAAGTAATATTTTACATACATAAATATAAAAAAGTATGTATATATAAAATATAAAAAAAATTTACTTATATAAAATATTATCGATATAATTATTTAAGAAAAAATATCTCATATCACAGGAAATATATAAAATTAAAAAAAAATTAATTATATAAAAAATATGATCGATATACATATTTAAAATATGTCATATCACAGAAATAAATATCTTAATATATAATTAAAATGGAAGATTTAACCAAAATAAAGATGACCTTTTGAGGACTAATTTTTATTCATATTAAAAATCACTAATTTTATTCAATATAAGATAAGCGGAAATAGTGTAAATGCTTCTTGAAATTTATAAAATAATTTAAAGTTATACTTACATGAGGGGACTATTTTATTTCATAATTAAAACAATTCACAATTTTTATTCAAATAAGATTAAGGGAAATAGTATTAATGCCTTAAATTTATTATATTTTTTAAAGTATACTTACATATAGAAATAAGTTATTTATACATAAAAATATAAAAAAAAAAAATACTTATATTAAATATATTATCGATATTAATATTAAAAAATATCTCAGTATCATACAATATAAAATATCTTAATAAATAATTAAAATGGGAGATTAAGAGCATTTAATGATTTTAGGATGCTTTTCGTAGGTGAAAAAGGATGACTTTTGAGGACTATTTTTGTTCATAATTAAAAAATCACAATTTTATCGAATAAGATAAAGAAAATAGTGTAAATGTAATTCACATAATAACAATGGGCCTTGTACCATTAGTTATTCATTTATTGTAGATGTGGTGACTTTATCTTTTATTTATCTAGATAATATATCCATTTGTTTACTCCTTGGGTTTTAAAATATAACTAGAAAGACTCTTTAGAATATCTACATGGTATTTAGAATATTTACATGACTAATTTTTTTTTTTTTGAAATATTAAAGAATAGTATCTAAAATATACCACCATCATGGTTGTCACTGAGAATATCGCATATGATTGTTGTTAAGAAAATATCCTTCTCAATACGATAGTTTACAAATCATAACTAGTAATGTTGACCATGTTGACCAAGAGGGTGAATCACTAACTAAAATATGCAGCCATTGTTGTCACCTAGAATTGCGTAGAATTGTTGCCAAAAAATATTCTAGATTAATATGATAGTGCACAAACCATATCTAATAAGATTAGCCAAATTTTAAACCAAAATGAATGTCATTATAATTGTGAGTGCCAACCATTCATACTTTTGATGGACATGATTTTGAGGTCTAAAATAGGCCTCATATAAAATAAGAGATTGTGAATTTTTAAAGAAAAATAAATGAAACTATTTTATTTATTTATTATTTATTTTTATTTATTTATTTTTTTTTATTTTTTCGCTTATCTCTTTATAGGTTCACTGAAATGTTAAATATACACACACATTGTATGTGGAATTAAATTTCATATCCAATGAATACTCACTTTGTATACTTCTAGGTAGACCTAAATTGAAAAAAAAATGAAAATACATGAAAAAACATGTAGGTTCACTTAAATGTTAAGTGTAGACACTTATTGAATGCAAAATTCCACATTCAACAAGCAACCACTTTGCATACTTTTGAGTATACCCACATCAAGAAAAAAAAACTACATAAGGAAAAGTGCGTTGAACCCACTTTTTTGTGTATTTTCAATTTTTCTCGATGTGGGTCTATTCAGAGATTCGTAGAGTGTGTATTTTCATATTTTCTCGATGTGGGTCTATTCAGAAATTCCCAAAGTGTTTACTTGTTGGATGTGGAATTTAATTCCACATCCAATGAGTGCCTACGCTTGACATTTTAATTACACATCCAATGAATGTTTGCACTTGGCATTTGAGTAAATTTATAAAAAAATAAACCAAAAATACAATTAAAAAAATAGTTCCCTTCTTTTCCCTTCCAAAAAATTCGTCAATTGAAAGATATGAAAGATAAAAAGAGATTTTATGGGTTTTTTCCCTATCTTGTAGCCTACATATTGTGTCATTGTTATTACTGTTTTGGTAGTTGTTTGATGTATTTCACATTGAAATAAGAAAGATCAAAGCTAATAAGTAAAAAGACAACATGAGTAGTTATCAAGTTAAGAGAATTAATATATAATTGCCCTAGTGAATTATCAACATGATATCATAGCTTGGTTATCTAAGGGCATCATGAAGATCTCCTCTACAATGAAGAAGGTCATCAAAAGGATTGCTAACCATCTCAAGAAAGGCATCAAAGAGGTATGGAATCTCATATTCTCTTCAAAGAAAGAATCAATAATAGAAAAGGATGAAGGACTCTTCTTTGCTTTCTCTGCAACATTTCAAGATGAGGACATCTGGGTAATTGATAGTGGTGCATCAAGGCACATGACTGGTCACTCTCACCAATTGAAGACCTTAGCAAAAGGAAAATTTGCATACTTTGTGGAACTTGGAGACAACAAGATCTATCATGTGAAAGGCATTGGATCATCCTCCATAAAGCTAGAAGATGGAAGCAACATCCACCTCAACAACATTCTGTTTGTTCTAGGTTTGCACAAAAATCTACTTTCTATTTCAAACATAGAAAATAAAAGAGATAGAGTAGCCTTCATTGATGGAAAATCAGTTATATGGGCAAAAGACTCAAGCACAGAACAAGCTAAAGTGATTGGTATCCGAGAAGGAAAGCTCTACATCATTAGGGGAATTTTGAGGTCTAAAATGGGCCTCCTAAGAAAAATGTACAACCAAAATAAACTTTATACGAACCAATAGGATTCAAGATGATGATGTCAGCCATGAGGGTTGATTCACCATTTTTGGAGTAAAAAAGTAAAAAGATTAAAAATAATAAAATAATAAAAATATGTTTTCAACTCGTATTTTCAACTTATTTCCCTAAGGTTCTACTCAAATTTCGAGCAAGAGTACTCGTTCGATGAAAAATTTAATTCCTTATCTAAGGAGTACCAATGTTGCATACTTTTGATGGACCCTGCTACAAGAAAAATGAGAAATACATGAAAAAATGTGATTGCAATCATGTTTTTCATGTATTTCTCATTTTTCTTGTAGTAGGGTCCATCGAAAGTATGCAATATGGGTACTCCTTGGATGAAGAGTCAAATTCTACATCCAACGAGTGTTTCTGCTTGAAATTTGAGTAAAACCATAGGGAGATAAGTTGAAAATACGAGTTGAAAAAATAGTTTTTTTTTTTCTCTCTAAAATTTGATGATGTAATCTAATTTTATTTTATTATTTCCACCATTATTTTATAATTTCCTTAGGAGGCCCATTTTAGACCTCCAAACTCCCCTAATGATTAATATATCCCATAAATCATGCCCTAGTTCAAACTAAGATAAGTCAATGAGAACTTTGGCATAGAAGGTTTGGTCATTTACATTTCAAAATTATTCCAACCCTAAATTCCATAGTAGATGTAATACCAAATCTTAAGGAGGATCATGAAGGTGTTCGCAAAAGATGTTCATTAGGAAAAAATACCAAGAGACCATTTGGAAGCAATGCTTCACGGTCGAAAGAAATCTTGGATCTCATTCACTCTGATGTATGTGGCCCTATGACTCCAAAATCACTTGGAGGACATCTTTATTCTGTCACATTCATAGATGATCACTCAAGAAAGACATGGGTTTACATAATGAAAACCAAGGATGAAGTATTTACTGAATTTCAAGAATTCAAAATCGAAGTGTAGAACCTTACAGAAAGAAGGATCAAGATACTAAGATCTGATAATGGACAAGAATATACATCCAAGGAAATCACAACATTCTGTAAAGAATGTAGGGTTAAGAGGGAGCTAATAGTTCCATACAACTCCAAACAAAATGGAGTTGCAGAAAGAAAGAATGGGTCCATTGAAGAAAGTATAAAAGCAATGATACACGATCAAGATATACTGAAGTTTTTGTGGGGTGAGGCAACTAAGACAACATTCTACATACAAAATCGATGTCCTCACAGATCTCTAGAAAAAAAACTCTGGAAGAATTGTTCACTGGGAAGAATCCATATGTCGATCATCTCTGAATCTTTGGATGTCATATGTATATTCATATACCAAAGGACAAAACAAAGAAGTGGGATCCTTTCGCTGTGAAAGGTATATTTGTTGGGTATAGTAACTCATCGAAAGCCTATAGAATCTATATGAAAGATGGACATCACATTGAAGTTAGTTGTGATGTCATATTTTATGAGAGAATAACATTCAAGAAATAAGGACTTTCTATAGATTTTGATGACGAAGAAATTCCTATGTTTGAGGAAGAAGTTGACAAGGAAGAAGGATCTCACCATGATGAAGAAGGACCTAGTGAACTTGTTCAACCTGTGGTCATTTAAGAAACAAGGAAAAGACCTAATTGGTTGAAATATACACTACTTGATGTAGAAGATAATGGGGCAGCTCAAGGACCATTTAGAGAAAGTAAAATACCCAAGAGATACTCTGGGTATGCTGCATACATGAAAAAATTAATAGAATCGTAACCATCCACTTTTAAAAGGCTATAGAACATCGAGAATGGAAAGATGCCATGAATGAAGAATATCAATCTATAATGAAGAATGGAATCTGGGAGATCGTACCTAGGCTTGAAAAAAAATCTGTAGTTACTTCCAAGTGGGTCTATAAGTCAAGCATGCAGTTGATGGAAGTATAGATAAGTATACATCAATATTTGTGGCAAGAGGTTAATCTCAACATGAAGGCATCAACTATGAAGAAATGTTTGCTCCAACAACAAGATATATAAAAATTCTATCATTAGTCTCTCTAGCAGCATCAATGGGATGGAACATCCACCAAATGGATGTCAAGACTGTGTTTTTGAATGGCACAATAGATGAAGAAGTCTACATAGAAAAACCCTTGGGATTCGAAATAAAATATAGGAAGGCATATGTTTGCAGATTAGAGAAAGCATTATATGGCCTCAAGCAAGCACCAAGGGCATGGTATGCTAGAATGGATGCACACCTATAGAGACTAGGCTTCATAAAACAATTTGTTGACTCAAACCTCTATATTAAGGTTGTAAACAATGAACCTATAATTATGATTTTGTATGTAGATGATATTCTCCTGAGATGTGTAGAAGGTCGAGTTGAAGAATGTAAGAAGCAATTGGTAGCAGAATTTGACATGAAGGATCTGCGATTGATGCATTACTATCCGGGACTAGAAATCTGGAAGGAACCGAATGAATTCTATTTAGGTCAAGGAAAGGATGTGATTGAGATTCTAAAGAAGTCCAACTTGATGGACTGTGAAGTTATGACCACTCTGATGATCATGTTATCACTCCAAAATTTCTTTAGCAGTTGTTAGAGAAAGAAATGATAGAGGTAACCACAAACCCACTTTAGAGATTAGGGTCTAGCCTTCCTAATGCTCAGAAAGGGCTCTCTCTTTATGATTTAACTTTGTTTTAGTTAATTGATTTTAGGCTAGTTATGATTGTACTTTGGTTTTGATTTGGATTTGGTGGTGGGATCACTTACTTAGATGGATAGAGGGATGTCTTTTACCATTGGGCTATGGGGTCAAAAGTCAAGCAAACAGGACTAGATCAAGTTCTACAAATAAGTGTCTACAGGGCAAGATAGCTATGTTACTTCGGATCTCAAGGCTGGATGGTGAAGTGGTTTTAAATCAGATCCAGGGAGAAATTAAGGGTTCCTTAGGCTAGATTATGAAGAAAGTGAAAGAGGTCAACCAAGATGGGAGAGAAATTAAGGATTCTCAGATCCAGGTATCAGAAGAAAACATAGAAATGATCAACTATTCAAAACATAGTGTACTTAAACAAATTTTGAAATAAATTTCCAGTTAATTCATTCAACTTTAGATAACATTTAAGTTTGTAAAATACATAAGAAAATAACAAATTTGACAAAGAAAATACTTCACTGTGATAGCTCAACACATGAATCCATAATGCAATCTCTTTTTTACTTAGTCTAGTCTGCTGACTTGGGTACAATAACCCTCAAGTTTTCTGATCAATACAACTCTATAAATGTATAGCAATCCACACTCAATACTTCGAATTATGAAGTATTTATACATAGATAGTTTACAAAATATCCCAAACTGTTTTGGGAATCAATTTAGGAGAAAGAAATATCTTCATGTAATAAGATAGAGACATATGTTCAACTACTGTATGATGCCCCTGTTTATTAGGTTGTGTTGTCTTTATACTCTGATTTTTTGCCTTTTATTATTTGCTTTGTTGTTGGTCTTCACGTTGGATGTTCTTTTCGCTTTGACCTTTCAATTGATACACTTTCAACTGATACTCTTTTACCTGGCTGGCCTGTTGATTTTCCTTTTACTGAGCTATTTTACTCTTACTGTACATTTTTACATTTTGACTGTGTATTTCTACAGTAATTCATTCAATTTCTCCATGTTTCTGCATCTGGTAATTGGATATTTATCATTTTCCTATAAATTTCATCTGCCTCTGTGTACTTGGAAAAATTGGGCTTATTCACAAAAAGGTGTTTTACCTCATGCTGGAGGTAAAACAAGTTCTCAAAAGTTTGGTATAGGACCTTGCCAGTTGGCATCCCCTTCATAAAGGAAGTATTTACCTGATCTCTAGCCACTTCTCTAATTCTTCTATTGTAGTCCTCCTGTGGCATTAATTTATTATTTATTACTAACGAATTTGGTAAACCCTTTTGCCTCAAAACTTCAAACTTAACCATGAATCTATCTATAGCCAACTACATGGTTTGGCACGTATCTTCAAGTTTTAGCATTAAATTTCTCTTGGTGAGGAACCTTTTTACTTCCAGTATTGTACCTGTCATGTCAGGTATCTCCAATTCCTGCAATTCATACTTATTTTTGGAGTTAAGGAAGTGAATGATCCTAGTGGCTTCCTCTGGCATGTCTCCCAATTCTGTTTTCACTCTTTGTATGGATTCTGTAGCCTCTTTCACTAAGTCAATTTGCTAAAAAATTACTTGGATGGATGGCCCAATATCATTGACAAAGTCAATGATATTGGCCCACAATTGTTCCTTGGCTTGGCCAAGTGGTTCCTTCAAAGTCAATTCCTTCTCCAAGATTTTTATTATTTCATTCATCCTGGTTGATTTCTGCACTTCTTCTTTGTGCATAATCTGTGCAAGCTTATAGTAAGTCTCTAGACTGGTTACCTTTTCCTTGAGCTTGTTCATTTCCGTGGTCTGAATGGACATGTCTTCCATTGCCTTGGCCAATTTGCTAGCCTCATCACCTGGCTGAGATGCTGTTGTTGACCCTGTTGCTAATGTAGATGTTGTGGAAGCTGGGAGTGTTATTGCCATTGGTGCTGAAGGAGCTAATGATGCTGCCAAGGTGGATGGTACTATTGTAGTAACTGTTGGGATAACAGTGGTAGGGGCAGTGTCAAGACTAGCTTGTTTTAACTATATCAAGCTATCTAACTCCTTTTTCATTTCCTTCAGTTGATCATTCAATTGTAAAACCAGGTCAATCATCTCCTACTAATGAGTTTGGCTCTCAAGGACTTCTTTTGTCTATGGGTGATCTGAATGAGGAAGTCTTAGTTTTTTTTTGAGAGCATCAATGTCCTTATTCTTCTTCTTGATCAATTTCTCAGCAGCTTTGATGTCATTGGGATCATGTCCCAGCTCAATCACCAAGTCCTCCAATGACTTGACCCTGTTGTCCTTGGCCTGTGAGGAGGCCTTTTCCAATTTATGTTGAGTTGTAATGTTGTCCAATGAACTTTGGAGCTTATGTGCAACCATGGCCTTTCTTGTCAAGGTGGAGTAGATCATCTCACCTGCCTGCTTGTGGAATTCAATCTGGTCAATGGAATGAACATCCCTAGCCAACACCTCAAAGTCTATTTTTTTGTAGGCTGCTGGACAGTAGGCTGCACGAAGGACACCTGCATTTTTCCTATTTTGATGTCAAAAGCTGACATCAACTTGCTTTGATTTGTTGGTGTGTGCTTGAAATATTGAGCATAGGTTTCAGCCTTCAAATTCTCATTTCTCAACTTGATTTCCTTGTATCTGTCCTTGATATCCTTTTCTTTATCAGCTGGCCTAGTGAATGAGGAAACCTCAACATTGAGTTGTCTCTCAATCAATTGAGTGTTAGATATTGAGGGCTGATGTGTTTCTCCTGAAGTTGTTGTACCTTTTCTTCTTTCCACCATTGTATCAGTGTCAGTGATTTCCACTGATTCAATGGTGTCTTCCTGTTCAGTTAAAGATTAAGCTTGGGCCTTTTCCTGTAACTGATCTCAAACTGCTCATATGTGGTTTCCATAGTTGAATTGGTACCCTCCTCCCTATTTCTCTTTGGGTTCCTGTCTTCATTTGCTAGAGTCTGTAAAATAGGAGCAATATTCATTTGTTCTCCTAGTTTTGGAATCTGCAGGAAGGAACTTTCATCAATATGTATCTGTACATTAATCAATGTATTTTCTACATCAACTACAGTGCTATCCATATCAAATAGATTGTTTTCCAACCTTTCTTATTGGTTGGCAAACCTCTCAACGTTTGGTTTGGGATGATGGATAAAAGGTCCCAATTTGACTTTGATCCTCAACTTATTTCTGACTCCATGAGGGTCATACAGCCACATAAAGATTTTTTTGAACTTCATTTGCTGCAACATCTTATTAGCCTCTGGTCCAACTTCTCTAGTGTTACAAATGAAGGGGTACGATTGAATTTTCATTTTGAATTGGGTATTCTTCCTAGCTAATAGGAAGTTGACTTCATCAGAATTGATAATTCGCCTAAAGTATTCTAGTGCAAATATCCTCATGGGGAGGTATTTGGGTAGTTTGTAAGGGGCAAGTTGGCATCCATAAATTCTTATTTTTCCGTGGTTCTGGTACAGATGCCAATCTCCCACCTTACTGGTCTTGGCCAACTATAACACCCTTTTGATCTCTTGGCCGATTCTAGGTTGAGGGCTACTGGTTAGCATATTCATGACTGGATGGACAAATGAATCTACGAAGTCCTTGTAAGTGAATGTAGTGGAGTATTTCTGGATCAAGGGTGTCCAATAGATATCTAACCTTGATTTCCTTTGGTATCCAACTTCTGGATGCTCACAGGGAATTTGTCTGATGGATAATACAAGAACATATGAAATAATACAGAAGAGTACTTGAAGACTCTTTTAGTAGGTAATCTGGTGAATTGTTCATGCATCATGTCTGCAATGAACTGAGCATAGTTGTAAATAACAGCAGGAGGCTTGCTTGGGCTAAAGATGGAAAGGAAGGCCAAGACAACCTCATCCACATGCTCATCCGTGGTATATCCTAAAATTCAAGAGAGCATGGTAATAATATGTCTGCCTCTTTCAGACAAAATTGTGGCAAAATAAGGGGGACTATCTATGGGAGTATGACTTTCATCCATGATGAAAGTTTGAAAAATTTGGGCTATTCTGGGCAGGTCTAACTTGATAAAGAGGTCCAACAAGTCTCCAACAGATAGTGGGGTCTCATTAGGGCTTGGTTGGACCTACAACATTTGGTTAATGGATTCTACAGTGATGGTAAACAAAACTTGCTAGTCAGGGGTGACAAAGGCCCTTTGGCTAGGAATGTAGCAAGCATGACAGAAGTGGACGATGTCTAGGAAGGGTTGTACCTCTGGAAACAAATATTTGGGAAAATTAGACTCCCAAAGGTGAATGTCATTGTTCTGGTTCAAGAATTTGTCCTTACTCCAGCAGTGGAGCTTCAAAAGGTAGGCTCGGGAAGCAGTATCCTTTATTTGGAAGTCTTTGTTTGCTAATGTAAGGTGGTTGATGTCCAGGTGAGGGGTTTGTAGAGGTCTCACATCCAGAGAGGTTTAGGAAGCCATAATTGAGTTTATATATTTGAATTAGTCTTTGAGGGGTTTCAGGAGTGAGTTTTATAAGCTTCTAGTACACTAAGAGGGTAATTACAGTTTGTAAACAGGGTTTGGGGTGTGTAACATGCTTCTTTTCAATTTAGGAAATCTTCTTTAATTAATTCAATTAATTAACCATTTCAATTAAACTGTGTGTTTTCAAATTGAAGGGTAGTTCTAGTTTTTCCCAAGAATACCTGGAAAATCAATGGTTTGGCTTGCAAACTGGATTCAGTTGTGAATGCAGAAGGTACAGTGGCTTCAACTGTCAACTGGTTGCTTCAATTGGGTATCTGGAGCTTCTTCAGGCGATAGGCAATGGTCAATTTAGTCGTAGAGGTTTTAGGGTGTCGCAATGGCTAAATAGCAGTTGAAGTGAAAAATGAGCAAAAAGAGTGAATTAGGCCTATGAATGAATAGTGGGTAGTTTTTAGTTTGGGTAGGGAGGTGGTTTTTTGGGCCATCGCACCTCTTTTGGAGGGCAGGCGGTATTTTTTGCGAGAACGTGATCTCACCTAGTGCCGCCACATAGCAGAACAACGCCCAAGCAAAACTGTGAATCTCGCATGCTCTCGGGCTATTATCGGTCGAATAATGAACCCACGCGATATGGATGCGCACCATCAGATATTGGGGTAGGAGATCAAATGGCTATCACACGTTTAAGATGCAAGGAGGGAATCGGGAAAGGGATTTGTGGGGCTCGAGGTTTAATTACACAGAAATGTAATTAATTAACCAATAAATTCCGTTTTTAAACATAATCATCGGGTTAATAAAGTGGGACCAAGGGTTATGTGGCGGGGTTTTTTAACCGCACCAAGGGTTGGTGGGTTAAAACGGTTTGTCGGGGAAATATGAAGTGAGGGCATAAAAACTTAGGATAAAGGGGTTTTTGTGGGTTTTGAAGGGAAATAGGGAAATTAATAAGGGGGGAAGGTAATATTTACAATGGGGAATGGGTTTCACACTAGGGAAAAGGGTTTTGGGTAGGGGGATGATTTTTGAAGGGTAATTACTAGGGAAATGTGTGAAACCAAGGGTTAAGGGTCAAAATGAGGGGAAAAGGGTATCTATAAGTGATGAAGGGATAATGAGCAAATTAGCAAATAAGCATGTGGGGGTGTAGTGAAATGAGGAGAAATTAGTAAACAAGCTTGTGAATATCCTTTCTTTCTCATAAATCCTTCTTCACATGAAACATAGGATTAAGCATGCTAAATGTGCTTTTGACTTAGCAACCTTGGGCATTTGTAACCTTTCTTCTACCTACCCTTTATTTATCTTAACATTTTTTCTTCATTTTATTGGGTGCATTTAAGCTTGCTGACCCTTTTTTTCCTTTTATTTTGAAAAGCAAACTATCTAATTCTAACCTTATAACTTCTAATGGCTCAAATTAAACTGATGAGCTCATTTTTATTCTCTACCTAACTACTGATCTCCCAAGGTTAAACAATTTGGCTAGATCTTTATTCTCTATCTATTAACATGAAATTTAAAACATGAATGAGTCAAGATTAAGCTATTTGACCATCATGGATTGTGGCCTTCCTGACAAGATGCACACAATCTTATTTTGCATAGTAGATTAAAAAGTAGTGGCATTTAAATTTGCACACTTCCATGATCTCTTTTATTTCTTTTTGGGGTTCATATTTTTCACTTTTTTGATCTTTTTCTTTCTTTTTGTCCTTTGATTATTCTTTTAGGACATACCCTCTTTACATTTTTTAATTTTTAATATGGAAAACATTTTGCAGAAAGAAAAGTATGTACAATATTACAAGACTAACCATAGCCAATTCAAAATTATGAATCCTATTATTATAGGACCCTAACAGATCACAAACTTGAAAATGCTAAGGAGTTCTGAATCAATCCTTATGGATCCTTCTAGATATAGACAATTGATTGGCTCATTAATGTACTTGGTGAATACTCGCTGGACATATGTTTTGCAGTAAATGTACTTAGTCAATTCCAAGTGGAGCCGAAGCATGAGCATTGGATATTAACAAAACATATCGTGAGATATCTACGAGGAACCATCAACTACTTCCTGAAATATGATAGAAGGAATGATGTCCAATTGACTGGTTATACAGATTCCGATTGGGGAGGCAGTGAACAAGATGGAAGAAGAATTATAGGAGGATGTTTTAGTTTGGGATCATCATGGTCTCATGGATGAGTAGAAGACAAAACAATGTTTCTTTGAGTAGTGTTGAAAAAAAATATGTTGCAGCATGTGAAGTTAGTCGAGAAGCAGTTTGATTAAGGAAGTTGTTGTTTGCCTTATTTGAAGGACCAATGAAACCTAAAATGATACGTTGTGATAACATCAATTGTATTCGTTTGTCTGAAGACCCAGTGTTTCATTGGAAGACAAAACATATCAACAACAATTATCACTATATACGAGAGCTAGTGAAAAATGGTGTGGTGCAGCTACAATATATCTCCATTGATGAGAAGGTAGCTGACATATTGACCAAATCACTTCCAAACAAGAAGCTTGTATACTTAAGGGACAAGCTTGGTTTGGTGGATTTGTCCTCCCGAATTGAGAGGGAGGGATAGACACAACATTCTTGTCTTCACTTGAGAAAAAAGAATGGAGGATTGGGTAACCATCTGGCATTCGCTACCCTTTGAGAATGTGGTAGGGAATTCAAGGCAAGAGTAATTGTGGACAGATATTATTTGAGGATTAGCTACCCAAGATAAGAATAGTCCAATGATAGGTCATACTCTTGGAACACCTAGGTGGGTATGTACCCTGGAGAGACAATGGTGATGGTCTCTACACATCATTGGTCTCACCAACATTGTGCCATGATATTGTGGAGAGATATAGTTGTTAGTCAAGGCCTTGCTATATGAAAATGCTGGTTATTATGATGCTAGACATATGGGTTACCAATCCGACTCTTCTTATGAGATCTCTTCAGATTGAGAATGACCATATACCTCCTATGAATACCTTCCTAGTTAAGAGGGAGTGTTGAAAAATGTGTAACTAGGTTTGGCCTTCATTAGTATGAAATATATTCTTGTATATATAAAATGAAAAAGAAATTATTATTATTATTAGAGCATGAGTTTCATGCTCAAGTTATTTTATTTTATAGGTCAAGCACCCATTTAGTAGTTCTAGGGTTTTTCATAGGTATAAGAGTCATTATCATATATGGAAGACCCTATGGGCACATTGTAAATTGTAAAAGAATATTGATTTTCTCTTGAAAATTTCATAATACCTCCAAGATCAAGTCGGCCTACATAAGCTGTCAAGTCGACCTTCATGAAGAGCCATGTCCATCCTTGAAGGAAGCCTATATATAAGAGGAACGTGTCCTCCATTTGGATAATTCATTCACTCATCTCTCATATGAAGAAGGAAGAAGGAGAAGGACAAAAAAGGAAGTGCGAAGAAGAATGACAAGAAAAATTCGAAGTGTTTGGGTCTCTCTACTTTCTTTTGGAAGTGTGAAGTTAGGGTTTTTCACTGGGCAAGTCTAAGGTTTGATTTTGGAAGAAAGAAGAGATATAAGGCAAGCAAAGGTCTCTTCGGGTTTCCTTCTAGCCCTAAGACTCAAAACAAGGCAAGTGAGGTCAAGGGAAGAGAAGTTAAAGGGAGATTGAAGTCTCCTAGAGAAACAACAACAGTTGCAACAGTTGTTGGGGAGAAGAATTTTGGACCTACTGGGAGGTCGAAGATATTTCAGCAGGAGGTTGAGGAAGACTTAATCTTGGACGGTATTTGTCTGAAGCCAGGTCATGGTATTCGTCAATTGAAAGATCTAAAAGATAAGAAGAGATTTTACGGGTTTTCCCCTTAAGAGGAGGGGTTTTGGCCCTTTCTTGTAGCCTACATAATGTGTCATTGTTATTATTGTTTTGGTAGTTGTTTGATGTATTGCACATTGGAATAAGTAAGATCAAAGTTAATAAGTAAAAAGACAACACAAGTAGTTATCAAGTTAAGAGAATTAACATATACATTGTCCCATTGAATTCTCAACAACTTTTACTACATCATGTGAACCAAAGGGGGTGGTAGGTGATCACATTAAAATAGTTTTACCTTTAATAAATCTACCTCTCGAATCCCTTTCTCTATACATGCATTCTAACTTGTGTAACTACTCAAAATTGATGCGACAACTAAGGTTTAGGAGAAAACTTTCTACGATGATGCACATGTTCTTACCTCTCGTTTTACCATTTCCCCTTTCCAAAAGTTGTGTAAGAAAACCTAAATTAAAAGATAAATCATTTGTACACTTCTCCGACAATGATACCAAAAATGTTGGTCAATTCAATTATACTAAAATTCGGTTACATTTAATCTTATCAATCTGGGTTTGTAAGCTTGTGAAGTATAATGCAAAATATATGTTAGGATTTGGCTTCTCTACTATCTAATAAAAATGCACATTAAAATAAATGCTAATTTATGAAAAGCAATTGACATTAACTACTCAATATAATTTTTGTTACAAAACAATTCTAGATTCTCATAACCATGTAGAGCACTCCAATGATTTTGACAACAAATTGCTTTTAAAGATTTCAATTATAATTGTTTGTAGCTTAAAAGATTGAATTTCTATTCAATTGGAACATTCATGTGATTAGTCTTCATTACATAAGAAATTAAAACCACGCTATTGAATCAATTCAAAGCACATTGCAAGAAGTAAACCTAAGTGATCACTTGAATATACTAGTTTATGCCTATAAATTTTGTCAAAACTATTATAAAAAAATTAAACTATGTGAGTATGTTGGTGCTTGATTTGACCCTCTTTTAGAAATTGGCTATATTTTTGTTTTCACCTTGTGTCCCCCTCGCCATATGACTTTCTCTCATAATCTTATAATCAAAATTGTATGCTTGAATCTTTATAACAAAATGTCCATTTTTACTTTGTATTGAATTTATCACTATAACAATCATTATTATATTAAGTACAAAATTAAAACCTTAATATTAAATTAATAATTAAATAAACTTTCTATAAACTATAACTATTATTATAAAAAATTAGAAAATACAAACTAAATAATGAATAATAAATAAATTACAAACAAAAGAAATATTTAATAATTAAATTAAATAATCAATACAAAATTTTAATTATTATTAAAATAATTATAAATATAAAATTAAAATTAATGTAAATAAATTAAATAAACTTATGTAATATTAAATAACAAAACATAATAAAAACTAAAATATTATAACAAAAAACATAATAATAATAATCTTAGTTTGTAGGTTTCTGTGGAGTGGTTTTTGAGAAATTAAAATTCGGAAAAAATTACAGTATACTTCATTGTTATTGTCGACGTTTCCGAGCCTATACCAAGACTCATCATCAAAACTAAATTAAAATAAATTTAATTAAAATGATAAAATTTAATTAAAAATATAATTAAAAAAACTATATATAAAATATAAAAAACTTACCCACCCTATTTCTCTCCATTCCCTACCTCAGAATACGTTGTTTTAAATAAATAAACAAAATATGAACTTTTGAACTCTCACAAACGGATATTAGAATTAAACGTTGCACGTGAATTGAATGTTGTTGGGTCTGTTTGTAATATTAACCAACTGATAGGTCTTAAACCGGTATTTATAATGCCCCTCAACGACAAGGATTTGACAGAGAGCTCATCGGGTCTCTCCTCTCACAATCTGACAGTTAATAGCTTTAAGTTTAATGATTTATATAAATTTATATCTATTAGATCTATTTATTATCTCATATATTATAAACATATACATAATATTCTTATTATTATTTTTTCCATATTTATTAAGATTCTTATATTAAGATCTATATATGATACTTATAAATTATTTAAATATTTTATATTTCAAGTAGAAGATTTGAGATTTATAATTTGTTATTTGTATTTAATATTGAATTTCATTTATTTCAAATTTAGATTTTATTTCTAAGGGTCGAATGAGGAGGATTGTGCGAGCAATAAACTTATTTGTAACATAAGAGGAGTATTAAGGAAATCAACAACATTTGAATAAATTTGAATTTTTTTTTGAGCAGATTAGAAAATTTATGTTAGTCTTTATATATGTTACCAAACAATTTTTTCATTTGCATTGTTGCAAGTTTGTTGCAAAGACCAAAATTCAATGTTTTAAAGGAAAAATAATTTTAAATTTAATACAAATTTAATATTTTGGATTCTATCTTGCGTTGAACATTCTGAAAAATACATTCACATTAAATACATGTTTTATAACCGAATGTTTTATATTGTTGAAAAGATTTTATTAGATTTACCTAAAGTAAAATCAAATTTCATTTAATAAAAATATGTGACAGAATATTATGAGGAACTTATAGAAGGTGAGTTTATATTTAGATTTCATCATAATGTTTTATATTAGAGAACTAATTCATGTCTTTTTTTTAATGTAGGAAAAATTATGTAAAGACTTTTTAATGTGAATAATTTGAACAAATCAATTAAAAAAGGGGATTACAAAGAGAGTTAACGCTAAGGAGGAAGGAGTTGTGGAACTATCTTCATAAATTATTTTTCTTTTTCTTTTAACTATACGAGCAATTGTATTTCAATTATCGAACATTTAACATGTATAAAAACCCTCATAACTCATTTATGAGGGTCATACAATAATAACCAATGGAGAGACTTTAGGAGAAAGGATTCGCTCTTGGGAAAAGTCTGCCTACATTTGTTGTACAAACTAGATTCGTGAGGAGTTCATAATGTAAAATTATGCAATTTAATAACTTTGTGAGGCCTAATTAAATTATTTATACTCGGGGAACTAGATTTTGTCCAAGTGGGGTCAATGTGCTTGTAAATAATATTTATTTAATCAACATTAGAACAAGGAATACCCCTTGTGGTGAAAGAGAGGTCATCCTTTGTCACCTAAAGCGGGAGGATTCTTTGAATCCTCAGTGAATGTCTTCTCGGGTTATTATTAGTTACTCGGGCTATCTGAGAACAAACATAGTAACAACTAAAAAAGACTTGGTTGTAATAAAATTGACTGCAAGAAAAAAAGACTACTTTACACTATAAAAATAGACAAACTTATTAAATAAATATTGTGCACCCAGACACAAGGGTCCCTCTTAATTTGGTCACAAGAACTAAAGTAACTCAGAACCTAATGATCAAATCAAATGACAAATGCATTTACACACGAGTGATATAACTTTATTGGATCGAAAACGATATTAAAAGCAAAGAGTTCATATAATATATCTTAAATTTTGTCTTTCTCCCCTTTATGAGTGAAACTACAATATTTATAGAATCTTAAAACAATAGACTTCATAATTCTATTCTATATTTCAAAATAACATAATGATACTAACAATTTTAATGTTATAATTCAAAACAGGGTATGATGCTAAGATTTTATTGTATAAAGACGTTCATTTTTATGAATCTTGGAGATCCAAATGTTGGCCATCGTAAGTATGAATCAAATCTCATTCTTAATATTTTTTTCTCCATTATATGACATGGTACTCATCCATGACCTCGTGAACTTTTGACATAATCTATCACCACTTTCCTAGTTGACTAAGGTGTTGAGCAAGTTGTAGTGATGACACTATTATCTTTTGGGTCCGCCTAATGAGTTGATAACCATCTTGATATAATTTTTCCCCTTCTCCATCATTTGGTTTTGTTGATTTGTTCATTGAGGTTAGCAACCTGTAATTTTGCTACAAAACTAGGGAATAGCTATAGATTATGTCAATTTCTACAACTTTTACATTTTAGCTTGATTTTACAAGGAAAACATATATAATAATAGAAAAATGGACATATTACCTTTAAAAATACTTGTTTATAACCTTTGTAGCTCTTATAACATTTGTATATATGAAGAATGACAAAAGTATGGAAAATGATGGTTATGATGGCTTCCTGAAACATAAAATGGCCAAAATTAGGTTAGTAAAATGACATAAAGAGTTAATTCTTTGACCTCATCTCACACCTTAGACCAATACACTAATATCATGTAGCCTATTATGCTATACTATTATTTAGTGGTTAAGTTTGATTAGTGAAGAAGACATGATTAACCTTGCTCTCGATTAATGATCAAGCTTATGATTAGCCTTAAACTTACTTAGTATTAAAACTTGATTAATGCTTACTTAACCCTTAAGCTTGACTTATAATTAATAAATTATATTTTAATGTGATTATTTAATATGTGAATTAATAGTATTCCTATGAATCCATAAAGTTAACTAACATAATAAGAAATTAATATTTTTTTATTATTATTATTATTATGCTAAAATATTAATATGTTATTTTCATTGATTATTATTTTCTTATTTATCCCAGAGGCCCTTACAGGGTGGATTCATCGAATTAATTCAAGAATAAGAGAAAGTGGGAGGGGCTTGAAGAGAAGCATTGGGTAGAGAGTTGGCAACATTTATTTTGAGAAGAGACATAAGTGCAAGGGAAGTTGGGGGAATTATTTTTGGTTTTGATGATGAATGAAGAAGTCACAGAGGGAGACCCTAGAGAAGGGAGGAAACTAGGACAAGGAGAAGTACTTTAATTTGGACGATGGAATTTATAATTGGGAGGGTGTTAGATCAAGAACTCAGACACACTATAGTTGAAATTGCATTTGGGCTATAAGGCCTAGGAAACATGTAGAGGTTCCTAGGAATAGGAAGTCGAATAGACTTTCCTAGTTGGGAATGTGACATATTTAGTTAGGTAATCCCAATAAGAACACGGGAATCAAGCCATCCTAAAAAAATATTTTCTTATTAATTATGATTATCAAAATTCCTATTAATTGTCATTATAGAATTGCAATGCTTTAAATCTAAAATAAAATAAAAGAAACAATAATAATCACAATAAAAATAGTTCTTGATTTATTTATTTCTTGATTAACTAATTCTTTATACAAACTTAATACCTCATTGAGAAAATGACCCTACAATACTAAATTTCTACATAAATAAAAATACTATAGATATGAATATCATAAAAAAAATATATAGTTAACAAAAACAAACATAAATATTTTAACAATAATAATAATTATATTTTTACATTCATTCTCGAAAGGATTTCAAAACACTGGTAAGACTACTTGTAAATAGATACCACATACTAAAATTCCAAAAGCCAAAACTGATAAAACTCCAAAAATTAGATTTGATAATAAGACTTGTTTTCATATTGCATGTGTGTTCCTCTCAAAATTTTCCGTGCAGCTAGGGACATTTGTACGGCTTGTCGCAAATTAGCTGAGGGTTCTATGGTTTTGGTTTTTCCAAAATTTTCAGAAATCTTAGGATCAATTCGGAGACTTTTCAATATTTGTAAAAAATCTAATGATTGAATTTAGGCTTCTGTGATCCATATCAATTTTTGAGAAGATTATTCGGTGAAAATCACATCGAGATACTTTTGTCGACGCGTTTCGAACCAACCAGTGTGGTTTATCGTCAGGACAAGTTGAGTGAGCAGATCTCGCATTGCACATTAAATAGATAGCGCAGAATATCCAATGACCCAATTTTCTAGAGAGGGATATTCTGCCCTATCTATTTAATGTGCAATGCGAGATTTGCTCACTCAACTTGTCCTGATGATGAACCACATTAGTTGGTTCGAAACGCGTAGACAAAAGTATGTCGATGTGATTTTCGCGGAAGAATCTTCTCAAAAATCTAATGATCTTAATTCTTCTGGCAAAAGCTTTAAGTTCTCACATCTCCGTAATCTCAATTCTTTTAAAGATCGAAGTTTTGAAGTTGATTCCAGTAATTCCTCTATATGCTTGCAATATGAGAGATCGAGTTTCTGTAAAGAACTCAATGATCCAATATCCTCTGGCAAATTCCTCAATCGATAACATCCATATATCTTCAATACTCTTAAATCTTGAAGCTTTGATATGGATTTTGGTATTTCCTCTATAGATGTACACCAGGAAAGAGTTAATTCTCGTAAGCCATGTATTATGTCTCCCAACTCTCCAGGCAATTTTCTCCATGCTTCAAAATTGGTTAATCGGAGTACTCGTAAATTCCGGAGCTGCTGAAGATCACTCGAAGAGATTTCAAAATCATGGGAAGATCCACCTCCATCTAATTCCATGTGTTTCAGATTGGAAGTCATCTGCACATAATTAAATGAATGCAACTTATACACCATTATCAAATCATTGAAGCTAATGAGCACGCGTATATAGATATATGAAGCAGAGTTGCTTTATCAAAGATTAGTCATTCAAATATCTCAATTATTTTGCCTGAGATATACTAAATGGGAGACCGACAACTTTTCCTTGGAAAAACATAAGCTTCTCAAATCTCTTCTCACATTTACTCTTCACATTTAAAACTCCAAACCAAAGAATTCTCAACGAATTAGACAATGAATCTAATTTTGTTGCCGGCATTTCCAATGGATCTCCATAATCATCAAACCAGAGGCCTTGGATTCCTGAGATGTCCTGCAACTATAATTAAGTTAGTTATAATAATCGAGATAGAGATTGTATGAAATAATTGACTGCATTTATTTTCCAATTTCTAATACCTTTTCTAAAAGCTCTTGAAATTGACTCCTATTTGCATTGGTGAAATTAAATCTAGTCTCCTCTGCCCTTTTGGTACCAATCATCAAAATCGCATAGTGCATGTTGAAATTATACTTTCAACAGCTGTGCAGCAGCATTAAAACAACAACCGTGAAACTACTTCAAAAAACCGCCAGGCTTATTGCATCGCTTTTCATGACATGTTGAAATTATACTTTCAACAGCTGTGCAGCAGCATTAAAACAACAACCGTGAAACTACTTCAAAAAACAGCCAGGCTTATTGCATCGCTTTTCATGATCAAGTGGTATTCTCTCAAACGCCCTCGATACTGTACACGTTTCCACGCGTGTCCACAAAATTTTTTCCAAAACCACTTTTCATCGGGGCGTATTGTTCGTTTGGTTTGGGCAAGCGATATCCGTTGGATTAAGATGAAGGTTGTCCACCGTCCGTTTGGTTTGGGCAAGCGATATCCGTTAGATTAAGATGAAGGTTGTCCACCGTCCGATTAAGCCAAAGTTGATGTTCAGGCCTGCACATGAACATTACGTGAAGTTTTGGGTTTGACCGCCGTTTACTGCAGTGAAGTAATTAATGGTATTTACTCCTGTTCATAGATTGTAGGTAAATGTTTTTAATTTTATTATTTGTTTAAGTCACGGAAGTATGGGCATAGCTAATAGTATTTTAATTATAATATTTTTAATTATTCACAGGAGTAGCATAGGTAAATAAAAAAAACATGTAATGTTTGTTTCATTATGTATTGTATATGCATTGTAATGTAAGGGAAGCAGAGCGCATAAAAAAAATATACACACAACAGTGTTGTTCGTTGAAAAAACTAAGGGGAATATGCAATAAGCAGCAACTTAAATATATCAGGTCTTTTTTGTTGAAAGGAATTTTTTTTGGTTGAAAATGAAATGTAATGTGCTCCAGCATATGTATTGAAGAATTTTTTTTTACACAGCAGTGAATTTAATTTTTTGTAGTTGAAGATTGTTCTTACAGCAGTAAATGTAAAAGAAATTTTTACACACAGTAGTGTAAAATTTCTAAAAGAGACAGAGTAATTTTTTTTGGAAATTCTTGGTAAATCCCTCTCTTAAGAGGATGAAGTTTGTAGAATTTTTTACACACAGTAGTGTAAAATTTCTAAAAGAGACAGAGTAATTTTTTTTTGGAAGTTCTTGGTGAATCCCTCTCTTAAGAGGATGAAGTTTGTATCAGGCAGTTTATTAATGAATATAAAGTTTTTATGTGTGTGAAAAACTCTAAGCTTCTCCAACAATCTATTTAAGCTTCCCTGTGTTAAATATCCTGTGGCAAAAACAGAGTATTACTCTCTGTTCAGTGATTTTGTTTTGAAATTTAGCAGAAAATTCCCAACAATGCACATTTAGGTGCATGAATCTGTCTTTAGAAACCAGTGCTCTTTTTTCTAGCATATCCAATTCAGACACTCCCACAACATCTGCCACAGAGTCCCACTCCAGTCCTTAGAAAAAAACGTAGATGTCAAGAAATGGACATTTGCACCTTTGAGGAAGATGATCATAGGCGAAGACATAGCGCTCTATGTCCCCCAGTGATTGACCCTTCAAATGTTCTTTGTCTTCCATCACTATCCGAAAGGCTTTCTGTTTGTCCTCTTCGGAGATTATAAAGCTTGCAACCACTGTCAAAAGTTTTGGGATTCCACCACATATCTTTACTATCTCCTCCATTTGGCTAGACTCTATTTGTGCCTCCTTCATTTCCCTCTTTAAAAGACTCCTCGCTTCAGATCTGGGAAGACCATTCATAGGATATTGTTTGGTTTCCACTTTGCACCCTGTACACAGTACGCACACCCATTTCCCGGGCAGTGATAAGCACCCTCACTTTTTTGGCCAAATGCATGTCCCTAGGCAAAAGCTGCTGCAGCTTATCACCGTCCAAAACATTGTCTACGTAGAGAAAGGCTACTTCTTGTCAGGTATTAATCACGAATGGCACCGCTCACTGTTCAGACGGCGCCGATCACTGTTAGGTAGTAAGCTAGTGTCAGTAGATAATGAAGTCATTCGGCGCAGTTATTGCTCCTCTGTGGCTGAAAACCTCTATAAATTGCAGTGTTTAATAATGAAAGAAATATGTTCTGAGTGTGACTCTATTCTCTGTTATGGTATCAGAGCTCAGGTGAGCTGTGAGGAGACAGAGCTAGGGTGAGCTAAGCTGTGGGAGAGGCTATCAGAGCCATGTGAATTGTTGTGCATTGAGTTGAGCTCCATGTAAGGAAGCAGGCATTGAGGAGTCATGAGGGCTCTGTAACCCTGGATCCATGAACAGTTGTGAAGATTCTCGCTTAAGAGTCGTCATTGTGTAGAGAAGCAGCAGAGTTCAACGCAGGTGGAGTTATCTGCGTGTGATGGAGCGTTGTGAAATTATCTGCGTGTGGTGGAGCTGTGTGCTCAGCGAGTGGAATTTTCTCTGGCCGCCCACAAAGCTGACGATTGGTGAAGTCAATTAGATTGCTGTGGAGGGTCGGTTGCGTTGAACGAGTCCATTGGTGCATTCCTTGTTTTACTGTGGCAATAATTCACGATGCCTTTCATATTTTTTGCCACGGTGCATCCCTTGTTTTACTTTAAAAGTTTGACGTTATTATTAAAACAAAAATCGTTGTTGGAAGGCAACTCAATGTTTGAGTTTGTTTTTATTTATGGAGATATAAGTTTTTTTAAATATTCACTTTTGTTTTAAGTGGTGAAAAGAATTTTTATAGTGAAAAGGAGTTAGTAAAGATTTTTATGGTGCATGTGTGGTGAAAGTTTTCTGGGATTTGGTGAAATTGGGTGCATTTGGATTTAGATTTGGTAGCATTTTGTTGATTGGAGAAAGTTTTTTTGTTTTTTTTTGTTTTTTTTTCCTTTCCATCATGTCAAATTTGTTGGCTGATACTTATTTGAATGAATCCACCAAACTTGATGGAGAAATTATGTGAATTGGAAATTCTTAGAAGGTTATAATTTGTGGTCCATTGTGAGTGGGGATGAGCCCAAATCCATTGTTGCAGCTTCTATTCTATATTGGGAGAGAAGGAAGACGAAAGCAAAGGTGTTGTTGCGTATGTCCATAAGGACAACATTATTCCTCACATCAGAGATTGCAAGACATAAAAAGAAACATGGGATACGCTGAAGGGTTTGTATGAAACAACAAATACAAATCAGATCTTGTTTTTGAAGACTAAGCTTTTATCTCTAAAAATGGAAGAAAATGAAAATAAAAGCAATTTCATATCTCGTGTCAAAGATTTAAGTGATAAGTTAGGAGATGTTAGTGAAAAAGGTGTCTAGTACTGACTTAGTCACCATCACATTAAATGGCTTAGTGCAAGATTATCAAATTTTTGTTTCAAGTCTTTCGCTAGAGAGAAGCCCCCTACATTTGATGAATTGACAAGAATTCTTCTACAAAAAGAGGAGAGGATGAAGAGCTTTAATTTGGGCTCTAGTAGTACAGATCTGGCGTTGGTAGTCAAGGGCAAACATCCATACAGAGGCAAGCCGTGGGACAAGAACAAAGGAGGAAAGTTTCAAGCAAAACAGAGAGGTATGACACAGTCTAAATTTCCAATCCATGATAAGAGAAATGATGATTGTTATTATTGTGGCAAACTTGGACATCATTCTAAAGATTGCTATTAAAGGAATATAATGAGTCTAGGCAAAGAAACATAAGGCATAATGGAAATTTTGTGGACAAAGACACCTCAATCTGTGATGGATTAAAAATCTTAAATTGTTTGTTTCTGATGCTACATTGTCTGTGGAAAATGATGACTTGAATGCTTGGTTCATTGATTCTAGTGAATCACTCCATATCTCTTGTAATAAGGAGTGGTTTGATGAATATTATGAAAACATTGATGGAACATATGTTTATCTAGGAGATAACAGATCACTTAAAGTTCAAGGTTATGGAGTAATAGGCGTGAATTTGCCTAATGGACAAGAGAAATAGATCCATAATGTGATGTATGTTTTTGGTATCAAAAAGAATTTAACTTCTGTTTCTACTATTGCTGACAAAGATTTGAAGGTGGAATTTGTTAAATCATAGTGTGTGGTGAAAGACATTCAAGATCAATACAAGGTTATTGCCACAGGTACTAGAGTTGGAGGCTTGTATAAGTTGGATGTGACGAGGAAAAGTCATCAAGCGTTGGCATCTTACAACAATATCAACAGTAGATTTATGGCATCAAAGGTATGGACATCTAAATCACAAAGATTTAATGCTACTTCAAAAGAACACAATGGTTGAAGGTCTTCCTGTCTTGAAGAATGATCATATTGAATGTGAAGCATATGTACTTGGCAAACAACATAGGGAGGAATTTCCTATACATAAAGAAAAATGGCAAAGGGAAATACTTGTATTAATTCATACTGATGTATGTGGACCTATGCAAACTAGATCTATTGGTAGAGCATGGTATTTTCTTATTTTTGTGGATGATAGATCTAGGTATACATGGGTTTATTTCATAAGAAAGAAGAGTGATGTTTTTGAGTACTTTAAAGAGTTTAAGAGTATGGTGGAAAAACAAACTGGTAATTACATCAAAATTTTGAGATCTGATCAGGGGGAAGAATACAAATCAAGAGAATTTAATCAATATTGTAAAAGTAATGGGATTCTGCAACAATTTACAGTGCCACATACACCTCAGCAAAATGGAGTTGCTGAAAGGAAAAACAAAACACTAGCTGAATGTGCACGTAGTATGCTTCAAGGTAAAAATATCTCTAATGGCTTTTGGGTTGAAGCTATTAATACTGTTGTTTATTTGAAAAATAGGAGTCCAACCAAAATTTTAGAGCTTAAAACACCTTTCGAAGCATTTTATGGGTACAAACCAAAAGTGAGTCATTTAAGAGTTTTTTGGTTGCAAGGCATTTGCTCATATTCCAAAAGATGAAAGAAGAAAAATTGATGCAAAGTCCATTAAGTGCATATTATTGGTTCTTGTGATGATCAGAAAGCATACAAGTTGTTTGATCCCAGTACTCATAGACTTCTTGCAAGTAGGGATGTGGTGTTTCATGAGAATGCAAATGAAGGTGATAAAATGAATAATACTGGTGTATGGCATGATATTGATGATTATGTCAAATTAGATACAAGTGTTGAACAAGAACAGGAACAAGCACAGGAATAGGTACAAGTTCAAGAGCAAGGAGCATCAAGAAGTCATGATACTCCGAGAAAAGGAGAGGAGACTCCAAAAAGCAGAAAGAAAGATGAAAGCAGTAAAACTCCAAGAAGGTCATCATGTCAAAGTCAGGTACCTGTAATGTATAAAGATTATGCATTAATGTCTCTTGTTATGAATGTTGTAGAACCTTCAAGCTATGAGGAAGCTAAAGAATATGAAGAATGGAGAGATGCAATGAATGAAGAATATAACTCTATAATGAAGAATGACACATGGGAATTAACAGAATTGCCTAAAAACAAAGTTCTCATAGGATGCAAATCGATGTGTAAATCCAAGTTTAATGTTGATGGAAGTATTGATAAACATAAAGCTAGATTGGTTGCAAAAGGATATTCACAAAAGGAGGGAATTAATTATGAAGATACTTTTGCACCTGTAGCTAAGTTGAACACAATTAGAATCATGATTTCATTAGCTACAAAATATAATTGGAAAATGCATCAATTAGATGTCAAATTTGCATTTTTGAATGGTGAATTAAAAGAAGAAGTTTATTTGGTTCAGCCTGAAGGGTTTGTAAAATAGGGACAGGAGCATTTGGTTTGCAGGTTAAAGAAAGCTTTATATGGTTTGAAACAAGCACCAAGATCTTGGTATGTGAAAATTGATTCTTTCTTTTATGAGAAAGGTTTTATGAGAAGCAAAAATGATCCTAACTTGTACATCAAGGAAGATGAAGGTGGGAATGTTGCTTTAATATCTGTATATGTTGATGATCTTATCAAACACGAAATGCATGCAAGTTGATTGAAGAAATTAAAATTCAGTTGTCACATGTATTTGAGATGAAGGATCTTGGTGAATTGCATTATTGTTTATGTCATGAAGTTTGGAGGGAATCTGGTAAGACACTAATCACACAAGTCAAATATAGAAGAGAAATCCTTAAAACGTTCAATATAATTGAATGTAAGGCAACATATACTCCTTTAGAACAGAATGTCAAATTGTGACTTCAGTAACTCAAACTGAAGTCATACTGATTCTGACTTGGTTCACAGCCTTTCTCTCTTCGATCTTCCGAGCCATTTACTGCTGAATTTCTGAGTTCGCAGTTAAAGCCTATCGATATCCTTCGCACTTCAATATTGAGAACAACACATCTGAGAACAGATTACATTTTACGGGTTGAGTTGAGGTAGTTATCTAACCGCATACGACCAGTTCAGATGTTATAACTACGTTAATCATAACTGAATTCATTTTTCCGATTAACATGCGGATGTTTAATAATTGTATTTCATTCCATTTATTTTTATTACGGATGATAATAATGAAGAGACTGGTAACTCTCTAATTGCCCACCGACAAATAAATTTAAGGAACACTTAACTTCTTACACTTAAAAAGTAACTTCCAACTCTAAATTTAACCTATTACATAAATATCCCTTGGAATAATAATTTGCGATACATCAATTGTATACTTCATATATATTGAAAATGAAACATCATATATATTGAAGATGAATCTCGATGGCTCGAAGTTTATCAAGTAATCGACGTATTCAATGGTTCAATCATTTTTATATTATATTAATAGGTACGCATTAGTGTTTTTTCATTTTTATTTAATGAATTTTCATTCTAAAATTGGTGTCAAAAGCTTTGATAGGAAAATAGTTAGAAAGCGGTGTTGGATTTCCGGGACATAATGTTGTGTATAGTTATATTTTTGTTTATAGGTAGGAATTATGTTTGGGGTATTTGTTGATTATTTATTTATTTAGATGAAAAATATTTTCAATTTAACAAACTACAATTTTAAAATTTGTGTTTTTTATTTTTTACAATTTATTTTATGGCATTTATTTCCAATGGATTGTGGATTGGTTATCAATTTGGACATGTTATTGTCTAATGTCTCAAATAATGTGCCAATAATACATCACTCATATCAAATTTTGTTTTTGTTTTTGTTTTAATTTCATAATTATTTGAGCCAAGAGTACATGGATTACATCGGACTTTGTTTTTGTTTTATTGTATTCTATAACTAAGTAAGGTGATTGATACATTTCTTTATTAAAAAGTGACCAAATAATCTATATATTAATTAAAAAATATAATTTTATAATTAAGGAATATCTAATAGTTTTTTACGCCAATTTTATAATCTCCATATATAATACATATTTTTAAAACTAATTTCTTCTTTAATATTATTTATATGTTTATCATCACTAAATATGTTTATCATTCCATATTTACTTAATATAGTTATAACATTTAATATTTCAAAGATCATTTAATATTTGAAAGACCATCCAAAACAAACTATGTACTGCAAGTAACTATTTATAAATAATACATTGTATTATTTCTTAATTTTTTAAGTTAAGATGTATATTAAATGATAATTTTCAAGATTCTGAAATAAATTGAAATCAATCTTGCCCCGAGGATACATTTTACAACTTCATTTACAAAGCTTAGTTGCTAATTCTTTTAATATATTGCTACTTTCACTATTTTTTTACAAAGGGGCAGGGACAAGCTACTATATAGCACTTGTTATATAGGAATTTTGATTTGGTATTTGAAATTAATAAAAATAATAGATTATTTTGTGTATAGTTATAATATATGAATTTTGATTTGGTATTAAAAATGAATAAAACTAATATTTTTTTAGGTACTTTATTTCATAAGTTTACGTTAGATAGAGTCATGTGAGTGATGAGGTTTTTCTTTGAACTTTCATATCTATATTTATGTGCCATCATTATACTTAGAGATTATAGTAGTAGTACTTGAAATTAACTTATATTATGCAATTATTTTAATTACAAACATATATATATATATAATGTTAATCACTGTTAACTGTTAAAAAAATATTATAATATTTAAATTTAATATTAGCTTGATGTGGTGGATGAGTAGTGTAGGTTATACAAGGGAGAAGGGGAGTTGATCCTCCCACTGGCTATATTGATGATGCATGATGAAGCTAGTGACAAGTGAAGAAGGATGCCCAAAAACTTCAAGAGGCAAGTGAAGGTGGTTATAAGCTCGACAATGACTCATCTCCAATAGCAACATTTTCTAGTTACATGAGAGTTGGAAGGTGTCGAGGAAATTGTTGAGTCTATACAGACCGCCAACCTATGCATGTCTGTTAGTTTGATTGTTTTGGAGAGGAAAATTCATGTACAGTGGAGGGGCTAGTGCTACAATAGTTTTGGTGTGTTGAGTTGCAAGGTTTGAGAACCCAAAGAGAAAGAAAGTGGTGAGTTTCCTTGTTACTTTTTAGATGAGGTGCAGAATGGAGATCTTCTACATGGTCTCACTGCGGACTCTCAAAGGGTGTGGCGACGTTTCCCTATTCACCTGGTATGTAACACAAATCTCCCTCTATGCCCTAGGAATTTTGCTATAATTGGAAATCTGGGTATGGTGGAAGTCTATTTTTTTTGGGTCCCTTCATATACGTGCTTTGTGGATTTTACCCTGGGGTCTTTGTAGGCTCTTGTGGTCTATGTGGTGAAACTTTGATTTCTATCTGTATTAAGGTTAAAAGTGGGTGCTTGAGGTCTCGGGCACTCTGTCTCCGTCTGAGAAAGATTAGTTCTTTGGTTGCATGGGGGATTGTGAGCAAGTGGTGTCTCTGGCTCTTTGGGGGTGCACATCTGGTGACATTGGATTTTGATCCTGTTGGGCCAGATAATTATCATTTCACCCAGTCCTGTAGTGGGGCTCCTTTAGTAAGTTAAGACTCTTGGGTGGTAAATTTGAATTGGTCTCGGCAATTAGGCTCATTTGGAGGGATGTTTAGACAAAGGAGGTGCGTGAGGCATGTTGGGGTACCTCGTAGGGACTTGGAAGGTCATGGAAAACGATTGGGCATAGCTGAAGGAGATGGGGGCACCGAAGTGGTTTCTGAGGGTGAATTGGTGAATGAAAATATGCCATCATCTGGTCATGAAGAGAAGCCATCATCAATGGAGTCCCTAGATCGGCAACTGCAAAGTGTTACTACACTCTTAGTGGAGCTCTGGCAGCAGAGGTGCGATGATAGGAACAAGGTGATGGATTTCATGAAGGACTTACAACACAATCAACGGGAAATGATGGATAGGATGGCTTCGCTTAGACGAAGCCAAAGATCCACTCATGAGTGATTGGATCGTATTGAGGGTAGGATTGACCACCTAGAGTTCCATGTATATGGGGTCCTAGACCCCTAGACCCTTTTAATGTTGGATAGGCTCCACCCCCCATCATAATCTTTGATAACAGTAGACTGCATATGTATTGTCTTTGTATTTTGGAGGATTTGTGCATTTTGCTTTTAGACACGATATAATTTTTTACACTTTACTACCAACTTTTGTATCTCTCTCCTAGCCAACAAATAGAACTGAAGAGAGGCTGAGAATGAAGTGAATCTATTACAAATCCTTTGTAATGTTTTGAAGAATTAGTAAAAGTGTTTTAATGGACAAAAAAAATAAAAAAAATAATATTATCTAAATTATAATTTTATTGAAAGAGTATTGTAATTTGAAATGACTATTATTAGTGATTTGTTTATTATTTACTTTGTTATGAAAATAATAATAGCAATTTTATTATAATTGAAGTGTAGGTTTGTTTTTTATTTTTTTTCTATAAATATTACTAATTAAATTTATAAATTCAAGATAGTTTTTGGAAAAATCAACATTTTTAGATTCTTGGTTGGTCGGAACCACTTGTTATGGTTATCATCAAGACTTTTTTGGATAACAATATTTTGATTCTTGTATTAAATTAATTTGATTAGCTTTATTTTAATGTTAATAGAATAGTTAATTGTTTTGTTTGTTTGTTTCTTTTTCCGTCAATTTTTATAAATTAATTAAATTTAATTCATTGTAAATATAACTTTAATGTTATATATATATATATATATTTAATTGTTATTAGTTAAAGGTATTAGTAAGCTATTTATTATTATTTGTGTTTGTAAAATAATAACGAAACAAACAATTACAGAGCATGGTACGTGGCGTGATGATTGCACTTAACCACTACTCAATTCCGGGAAAGGAAGATGGTGACTCATTAATAATGGTTGTCTTAAATAAGCCCAACCTGCATTTAATTTCTTTTTATTATATAAAGAAAATAACTATCATGTCCATTCCTTCCAAATGACTGAGTCAATTCAACTCGACAATGGTTGTCTTAAATAAACCCAAACTACAATTTTTTTTGTTATATAAAGAAAAATAACCATCATGTCCATTCCTGAGTCCTTCAACTCGATAAGATAACAGAAAAGCGACTGTCAGGCCCATTCCTCCCAAATTACTTGGTCCTTCAATTCGATACGCTAAAATTTCCCAATAAATCGTGGTGATAACCAGAGTAAACAAAAAGAAATGTCTGAAATTTCTTGGTCCTTCAATTCGATAAGTTAAAATTTCCCAATGAATCATGGCGATAACCAGAGTAAACAAAAAGAAATGTGAACCAATAAAGTAGGCTAACAAGCTCATTTAATCCTGCTTTAATAAAAAAATTAATTGAAAATGTAAACTTCCAATGGGAACGCTCGACTATCCACAGATTTCCCACCTTAACGTTTCAACTAGACCGATTTTTGGCTGCTATATTTCAGTTTAATGCAGAAGTAAACAACGGAGTTGAGCAATTTCCTACTCTATATGCTTCTTAAGAGATGTTTGAGATACTTCTACATTAATGCATCAAAAAAATTGAAATATAAAAGCGAGGACAACCATTACAGTTAGATTGACATTGGCTAAATGCAGTCAGCTTTTAACATTGGTTTTAAAATAAATTTGGTACTCTAAATCTAAATGACAATTGCTGAACATGAAGATAGAAGCTGCTACTTTCTATTATTTCAAGGAGTTCACATTGCATTACAGAATTTAAATGCAAGGATGTACTTATCCTTCTTACTGTTACAATACGTGGCTGAATTTAAATCTCTATCTTCGAGGAAATTTGTAGTCCTGGGTCTCCCACAACTATTATTGAAAACATGAACGCTAAGAAACCAGAAGTGGAAACTGAGATACTCTGTCATCTATGTATAGTATATAATACCCCTTTATTCTTTGGCCATCTACTGGCCATAACGGTGAGGAAAGGTAGCAGACCTCATAAGTCCCTGCACTCATAAAAGGTGGCATGGGTAGGGCTTACTCCACCCACCTCGTTGGAGTTGTTATACGTGAGAACATACTTGTCTCCCCCTGGAGCAAAGGGCCGTGCCAAATTCACAACTTCATTTCCAAGGAAGTAACCTGAAACCTGAACGCTTACACCCTTAGCATTGCAATATTTACAACGGTTTTCTACAATAATCAGATAGTGATTTAAATTATCAGCGCGCTTGCTGCTGCGGCTACAGCCGCCGCCATCAATGTTCACAAAAACTGTGACAATGTTTTTCAACTGGCATTTCCCTTCAACCAGAGGAGCACCAGCACGTTGAATATCCGATGATGTTACCCCTGAAACAGATAATTAACAACTCAATACATCGGCAATTAATAAATCAGCATGGCTTCAGTGATTCTTACTATTTTAAGCTTCGATCTTTTGCACATTGAAAGGATAAATAAATTGTATATAGATTTGTGGAGCTGAATTAAGTAGCCTAAATTTAGGAGGCTTTAGCCTATTTCTACAGTTTCGGGCACTTACATAATTGAGCTTTAGAAGTCTATTTACAATTCTTATATAATTTAGCTTTAGAAGCTGATCTAAAATATGAATGAATAATAGAGTGTAAGAAATCTATATACAATAGTAACATTTTAGTTCCAAAAGTCTATCTACAATATAAAGCTGAATATCTCAAACAAATTAGGATGAGTTCAGTGATCCTTACTATTTTAATTCAGTGTGAGAAATCTATATACAATAGACACTTCAGTTCCAAAATTCTATCTATAATATAAATAGCGAAGTATTCCATAATGTCACTTATGTATGGCTAATTAAGAAATTTGCATGACTTCAGTGATCCTTACTATTTTAAGTTTTTATTTTTATTTTTTTCCCGGGTTGAAAAGATAAAATGTATATAGATTTGTGTGGCTGAATGGTGTAAGTAGGCTGAAATTTAGGACGTTTCAGCTTCCTTTTATGTTTTATTATATTTATACAGTTCAGTTTTAGAAGTCTATCTGTGAAATTTTACAAATATAAAACAAAATCAAATTTGAATCTCAAAATATATGTAAGAGAATCTGAGGTTCAGAATCCAAAAGTCTATCTACAATATAAATAGCTGAATATCCCACAATGTCACCAGTGTTTCAACGAATAGGCAATTAACAAATTAGCATGACTTCAGCGGTCCTTACTATTTTAAACTTTTATTTTCATTTTTTTCCAGGTTGAGAAGATTAAATAAACTGTATATAGATTTGTGTAGCTGAATGGTGTAACTAGGCTGAAATTTAGGGCGTTTCAGCCTAGTCTTATGTTTTATTATATTTATACAGTTCAGTTTTAGAAGCCTATCTACAATATGAACTGTTCACTCTAAAAGTCTATTTATAAGATAACTAACTGTGAAAATCTGTAAATATAAAATAAAATAAAATTGGAATGTGAAAATATATGTAAGAGTATCTGTAACGTTGAAAATCAACAAATACAAAATAAAATCAAATTTGAATGTCAAAATAGATGCAAGAGTATCTGAGGTTCACAACAAGAGTTTATAACTGTGAAAATCTGCAAATATAAAACAAAAGCAAATCTGAATGTCAAAATATATGTAAGAGTATCTGAGGTTCACACAAGGGGTTTTTTTGGTTGCAACTGTGAGAGACGAAGTACTGCTAATTGAGTTCACCTGCACAACCATTATATGTGTGACAAATTGTTACCTGATGGATGTAGTGCTTGCCCCATAACAGTTCCAGCCATAAGCAGAAGCAAAATTAGAAGTTCAGATTTTATACCATTCCCTGCAAAATCCATATCTTCAGGCTGTTTTGGTCATAGAAATCCCTTCTATTCTACATCTATTAAATATTGAGAACGATAAAAACAAACCAGGCTTAACCCTGTGGCTGCAGAGTTACAATCCAATTCACGTCGCTGTTCGAAAATCCCTTTCGGCGACTTGAGCCACAATATGCACGCCATTGCTGATATCAGTGCAAGAATTATCCGTGACTAAGGAGAAAGTGAAGGGCTATGGTGTCGGTGCGCTGAGCTATGGTCTTCACGGGTTTTGTAATATTCACACATTCATCCTTTTCCATTGTTACAGTTGTGGAGGTCAACGACAATGGAGTGCCTTTTCATTCTATAATAATGTTGAAAAGTGACATCTAGCGTTCACCATGCTTCCAGGTCTTTCCCAGAAAAGTTGAAAACTACTGTAGCTTTTACGTTGAGTGAGGTGGTGTTGCCACCCCCTCCAGTTTCTGGGTTATATATAAGGAACTCAGCGGGAAATCTCTTTTGTTTGAGAGATTTTTATGGGTACCTTTACCGGATTGTACTGGATTCTTTAACAGAAAGAAGCATCTCTTCATGTGCGGTAACCTTATCCATTTGCAAGACGTTTCGGTTTTGTTGGAGATTATTAGTCCGTGATTCCACTAGCAACTATCGTTATGAGTCCAATCACATTCAACTTTTAGTAATTCACACTGAATTTACATCCTCGCAAAAATTTTCATGGGGTTAAAGGTTATAATGAGACATTTTTCCCTATGATTTATTAATTAGAACAATTTTGGAATAGAACAATTGACATTTTATTAGTTCATCTCTTATTTCTATTAATTTCCTTAAAAAGGATTATCACAATCAATGCCTATATATATCTACTCATATATCTACTCTTATTACCTTTATTACTTTTTTCTTGTGTTGAGTTTAGTTGCACTTGTTGCGATTTTATTATCAAGTAAACAAAGGCACATGTGAATCTTGCAATGACCCCCCAAAAAATGAAAAATCACACAACCCACAGCATTACATAATTTTAACGTGAGTTTTGACATTTTAGAATTATTTTATGGATCTATTGCTTCTAGAAATAATTTTGCACACGTTACTGTTTTAGAAATTTCATGATATTACTTTCATAAAGAATTTATTGTCCTTTAAAAATCTAAAATTACCACTAGTATCGCATCAAGGTCCATATTCTTTATACATTATACGTCACTATCCGTCATACTTTTATGTTTACGCCTGAATTAAAGTGTAAATAATTTATGAATTAAAGTGTTTGTTTATTTGATGTTGAAATTTTAGAGTGTTAGAATGAATTTTATATCTGTGTAGTGATATCCAATATTATCTAGGGTGAAATAAGCACTCTGACATGTTCAATTATTGAATGTGTTTGGCTTGGGATTTTAAAGACATGTTAGTTAGGAATATTATTGGTGATACATGTGGTTGATGATTATGCAAAATTACAAGGTATAGCATTAAGTTTTAAGAATATATATTAATGCAATTGTTTGTTGATAAGGTAGTATTATTTTGTTAGCCCACATAAAAACCAAGATTTAATCTTTTATATTGGTTCATATAAGTTTTCATTTCCTATAATGTGTATTCATTGTTCTTAGAGATGTCAATTTCTTATGGTATGTATAGAACAATATGTTTGACTTCAAACATGAAGGCACAACTCCTAAGAATGATGCATCATTAGTGTTGACTCAGACTAAGGATGTGCTTCCACTAGCGCATCACTTCTAAGAATTCATTTCCAAATACCTATCATAATTCATGTATGGTTATTTGTATATTGCAACCTTTGGTTTTCCTTCATATGCAATCCAAGTGCACTTAGTTTGTTATTTGTTATATCTTTTGATCCACATGCAACTAGTTATATAGTTAATTTATTGACAAATTTTAAAACAACAAAGACACCTTTCATGAGATAATGAAGTTAGGATTTTTGTAATTATAATCACATCATTTTTATTGTTGTTTTCTTTAACTATAAACTATTTTTTTCTACTTCTCATTTGAACTACATAGGTTTTTAGTTGGGTCTACTTTCCACATGAATTCAAATTTTTAGCTTAAAGTATCCCCAATGTTCAATACTATTATGTTTCTTTGATGTTGCTATCCCAACCAAAATACCATGTAACATAAATTTGGCTCCATTCAAGTACACCCCCAACCCAAAATATTTATTAGTGTGAAACCTAAAAAATTATAGAGCTACTGCTTATTCTATTAAAATTTGTTTCCATTAGCTTAATTCCCACCAACTGTACCATATTTTAGCAACATTATAAGGTTTTCTAGGCTTATCTCCCATCCATCATTTCCTCTCTTGTAGATATATTTCTACATCTCCATCAACCACATTCTGAAAACAACATTACACTTCTTTGAGACTACTTTATGACCTAAACACTTCCTCAACCTAGATTTATGTCTTTGTATCCTACCTTCACTAGTAATTTGACCTATTTATTCTTTAATTTATTATTTAAATATCTAATTAGTATAGTGTATGTGCTAGAACACTTTTAGATGATATCTCCCTATAAAAAAGTTTCTTTAATTGGAGATAGAACCCATCTCTCTAACCTTTTTCAAAATGTAAACAATGCACTTATATATGTTCTATGACACTAGTTTATCATTCCCACATTCAAGTTCCATTACAATACATATGTTTCATGACCTAAATGTGTTGGGAAAAGGCGAGTTAGTAAACTCGTGGATCCACATCCTCATAGATATACTTCAAAATTTTCTTGGAAATGAATGATGTACTTTAAAATTTTCTTTTCATAGGAAACCACTTAGAAGGTCCGACCCTAGCTTAGTGGCACTAACAATATACTTATCACACATTTACATTAAAATAAATAAATATGTCAATACCAATTATTGGCTTAGGTGAATAATGACTTAGGATGGATTTTGTAGAATAATGGGATAATGTCTTTATTATCATTCATATGTACACAAAACTGGCACTAACAATATACTTATCACACATTTACATTAAAATAAATAAATATGTCAATACCAATTATTGGCTTAGGTGAATAATGACTTAGGATGGATTTTGTAGAATAATGGGATAATGTCTTTATTATCATTCATATGTACACAAAACTGGCACTAACAATATACTTATCACACATTTACATTAAAATAAATAAATATGTCAATACCAATTATTGGCTTAGGTGAATAATGACTTAGGATGGATTTTGTAGAATAATGGGATAATGTCTTTATTATCATTCATATGTACACAACGTATGTGGAAATGGTTGCAATTTTGACTCATAAAAATTGTTGAACTCTCCAAATCTTATTTTTTCTCAAAATCACACAAATCACAACGTTGCATAATCTTAATGTGAGGTTTTGACATTTTGGAATTATTTTTTGGATCTATTGCTTCTATTAACAGAAAGAAATGAAAAATCACACAACCTATAACATTACATAATCTTAATATGTAGGTTTTGACATTTTGGAATTATACTTTGGATATATTTCTCCCATTAACAAAAGGAAATGAAAAATTACATAAGCTCACAACATTACATAATATTAATGTGTAGGTTTTGACATTTTGGAATTATATATTGGATCTACTGCTTCTATTAACCAAAGGAAATGAAAAATCACATAGCCCACAACATTATATAATATTAACATGTAAGTTTTGACATTTTGGAATTATATTTTGGATCTATTTTTTCTAAAAATAACTTTACACATTTTATTATTTCTAGAAATTTCATGATACTACTTTTCAAAAGCTTTTATTGTACTTCAACAATATAGAGTCACCACTAGCATCTCATCAAGGTCCATATTTTTAATACATCATCAACATATCATAAGATCCATATCTTGTATACAAAGATATGGAAGCCAATTTCCATCAATGACAATAAAGTTATGAACATTTATATTTTGTAATTGTCTTCTATAAAATTTAGACCAAATTTTTCTATTTCTATTTGAATTCATTTCTTATTTTTACTAAAGCAATTCTACTCTTTATCTTGAACTCATATAAAGAAAGTGAGAACAATCAAATATAAATATATTTTTTTTGTTAGTTTCTCTTGATTTTCTCTTTCATATTCTATTTAGATATTTATATGTTACCATTTTTAATAGGTAATGTAAGATGACTCTATTAAGTCTATTATCAAGTTGATGCATAATTTGTAAACTAAAAGTTTGAAGAGAGATTTGCATGGTGAAAATGGAAGAGTACAACAAGATGGTGTACCTCAATGTATACATCTAAGTGTTTGAGATCATTGAACAATAATTTTAGTATGCTAGATGGGTATTATCAATTCCTAATTTTTGCTGTAGAACTATGTAAATTTTCTCTAGAATTTGAATCCTACCAACCGTTATGTCATCTTTGCTTTATTTAGCATTGAGAAAACAAACAGACATGATAAGTAAATGTCTTTGAGAAATAAATTGTTGTCTTATTTCATAACAATACAAACTCATAACATAAAAGAGCTCAAAATTTATAACATAATTTTAATATCTAATGGAAAGATTTATGTTCTAAATCTATAAAATAATTGAAACCCTACCTATGTTCCTAATTATAGTCAAAATAATAATTCATATTTCCTATTTATAGTCAAAATAATAATTCATATATCTAGAATAAAATCTATAACGTAATATACTTAATCTAAAACACAATATTATATCGCTTAAATTATATAATATGTTTCGTATTATAATATTTTTTTTCTTATTCATATAAAAATAGCAACTTTTTCGCATCATAATTAAACATTATTATTATGTTTCATTCTTTTAATTTGACAAAAGAGAAAGTAAAAAAAATAATAATAATAAAAATATATTTTTTCATCCCATATCACAAGGATCATGTCTAAAAAGTTTAAGAAATAAACTTAGAGAAAGAGAAAAAGTAAAAAAAAAAAAAAAATTAATAATAAAAATATATTTCTTCATCCCATTACATATATCACAAGGATCATGCGTAAAAGGTTTAAGAAATGAACTGAGGGAAAGAATGAAAATATCCAGGGAAAGAATATAACTTATTTTTTTGAATTGAAATTGAGATACATAAGAATATTATGAATTGTAAAATTCTAACCATAGCAAAATATAGACAACTAAAAGTGAAAGTGAAAATTTAGACACCAAATCCCATCCAACATAGTTAATCAATTAAAATTAAGAATGTAAACATCAAATCCCATTCAGTACACTTAATCAGTTATTAGTTTAAATATTCAATGGTGAGATGAATTCATGAAAAAGGCAAGATGAAAGCCTAAACATAAAAGCTTCAACATATGAAGAATTGATCAAATAGCCGAGCAAGGAATAAAGATGGTCAGAAAAACAAAATAAAACGTATCTTTAGGCATTGAAATTGAAAAGCCTAAAAATATTATGAATTGTAAGGATAATGCGAACAATATGTTGTTTATAAACCATATAAACAACTAAAAGTATAAATTTAAACTTCAAATCCCATTCAACACACTTAATCCATTATTGGTTTAAATATTCAATGGTGAAATGAATTCATCGAAAAGGCAAGATGATGCCTAAGTACCTAACAACTCTTGAAACGTTCAATGAAATTCCTTCAAATAGAAAAAGGGGTTTCAAAAATGTCTATTATAGTTAATCCATGTAGTCAACTCAAGTAAAATTATAGCTCAAGCTCCATAGATACTAGTTGTGGTGAAATTTTTCAGGTATTAATCACGAACGTTCAGATGGTGTCGATCACTATTCAGTAAGTTAGTGTCAGCAAATAATAAGGTCATTTGGTAAAGTTATTGCTCCTTTGTAGCTAAAGATATCTATAAATTGCAGTGTTTAGTAATAAAAGAAACATGTTCTGAGTGTGATTCTGTTCTCTGATATGGTATCAGAGCTCAGGTGAGCTGAGCTGAGCTGTGGAGAGGCCTTGTATGGTGGAGCCTGATGTTGTTGTGAACGCTGAGTAGTTGCGAGCTTGTTGGAGTGGGGTTGAGTTGAGAGCCTGTTTGAGTGGGGCTGAGCTGTGTGTTGAAGCGTGGGCATAGACTGTAAAGAGCATTGTTTGTTTTGTTGTGCGCTGGCTGATTGTCAAGAGTAAGAACTTGAAATCATTCTACTGTGTGAATGCTGGTGAGTGACTCTGTGTAAAAGCTGGAGAGTAACTTCTAACTGGTTTGTAGATGTTTTGTTCCAGACAGTGAACATTGACCCTTCTATGGAATTACCATCATCGGGCATGAAAATTGTGGCAGTAATTCACGGTGCCTTTCAACTCAATGTTTGAGTTTGTTTTTATTTATGGAGAAAAAAATCGTTGTTGGAAGGCAACTCAATATTTGAGTTTGTTTTTATTTATGGAGATATAAGTTTTCTTTAAATATCCACTTTTGTTTTAAGTGGTGAAAAGAATTTTAAGTAGTGAAAAGAATGAGCGGTGAGAAAAATTAAAAAAAGGGTGTGTTTGTTTTTTAATGTGAAGATTATCATAAGGAGTGATAAGGTTTTCTAGTATTTTTTTATTTAAAGTGGTGAAATGTGTTAAAAAAAGTGTTGGTGGAAATTTTTATAGTGAAAAGGAGTTAGTAAAGATTTTTATGGTGCATGTGTGCTGAAAGTTTTTGGAATTTGGTTAATTTGGGTACATCTAGATTTATATTTGGTGGCATTTTGGTGATTGGGGAAAGTTTTTTTTCTCCATCATGTCAAATTTTCTGGTTGATACTTATTTGAATGAATCCACCAAACTTGATGGAGGAAATTATGTGAATTGGAGATTCAAGTTGCTTACTATTTTAGAAGGTTATAATTTGTGGTCCATTGTGAGTGGGGATGAACCCAAACCTACTCTTGTAGCTTCTATTCCATATTGGGAGAGAAGGGAGATGAAAGCAAAGGTGTTGTTGCATATGTTCGTAAAGGAAAACATTACTCCTCACATCAAAGATTGCAAGACATCAAAAGAAACGTGGGATATGTTGAAGGGTTTGTATGAAACAACAAATACAAATCGGATCTCGCTTTTGCAGACTAAGCTTTTATCTCTAGAAATGGAAGCAAATGAAAATATAAGCAATTTCATATCTCGTGTCAAATATTTAAGTGATAAGTTAGGAGATATTGGTGAAAAGGTGTCTAGTACTGACTTAGTCACCAGCACATTAAATGGATTAGTGCAAGATTATCAAATTTTTGTTTCAAGTCTTTCAGCTAAAGAGAAGCCCCTTACATGTGATGAATTGATAAGAATTTTCTACAAGAGGAGGAGAGGATGAAGAGCTTTAATTTGGGCTCTAGTAGTTCAAACTTGGCGTTGGTAGCTAAGGGAAAACATCCATACAGAGGCAAGCCATGCGACAAGAATAAAGGAGGAAAGTTTCAAGCAAAACAAAAAGGTATGACACTACCTAAATTTCCAATCCATGATAAGAGAAATAATGATTGTTATTATTGTGGCAAACCTGAGCATCATTCTAAAGATTCCTATAAAAGGAAATATAATGAATCCAGGCAAAGAAATAGAAGGCATAATGGAAAATTTGTAGACAAAGACACCTCAATCAGTGATGGATTTAAAAATATTAAATCGTTTGTTCCGATGCCACATTGTTTGTGTAAAATGATGGTATGAATACTTGGTTCATTGGTTCTGATGCATCACTCCATATGTCTTGTAGTAAGGAGTGGTTTGATGAATATTATGAAAACATTGATGGAACATATGTTTATCTAGGAGATAATAGATCATTTAAAGTTCAAGGTTATGGAGTAAGAGGTTTGAATTTGCCTAATGGGAAAGAGAGACAAATCCATAATGTGATGTATGTTCCTAGTATCCAAAAGAATTTAATTTCTGTTTCTACTATTACTGGCCAAGATTTTAAGGTGGAATTTGTTAAATTAGAGTGTGTAGTGGAGAAAATTCAAGATCAGTACATGGTTATTTCCACAGGTACCAGAGTTGGAGGCTTGTATAAGTTGGATGTGACCAAGAAAAGTCATCAGGTGTTGGCATCTACAACAATATCAATAATAGAGTTATGGCATCAAAGGTATGGACATCTAAATCACATAGATTTAATGCTACTTCAAAAGAACACAATGGTTGAAGGTCTTCCTCTCTTCAATAATGATCATTTTGAATGTGAACCATGTGTACTTGGCAAGAAACATAGAGAGGAATTTCCTATACATAAAGAAAAAAAGAAAAGGGAAATACTTGAATTAATTCATACTGATGTATGTGGACCTATGCAAACTAGATCTATTGTTGGAGCATGGTATTTTCTTATTTTTGTGGATGATAGATCTAGGTATACATGGGTTTATTCCATAAGAAAGAAGAGTGATGTTTTTGAGTACTTTAAAGAGTTTAAGAGTATGGTGGAAAAACAAACTAGTAACTACATCAACATTTTGAGATCTGATGAGGGGGGAGAATACAAAGAAAGAGAATATAATCAATATTTTAAAAGCAATCGGATTCTGTAACAATTTACAGTGTCACATACACCTCAACAAAATGGAGTTGCTGACAGGAAAAACAAAACACTAGTTGAATGTGCACGTAGTATACTTCAAGGCAAAAATATTTCTAATGGTTTTTAGGTTGAAGCTATTAATATTTTTGTTTATTTGAAAAATAGGAATCCAACCAAAAATTTAGAGCTTAAAACACCTTTTGAAGCATGTTATGGGTACAAACCAAAAGTGAGTCATATAAGAGTTTTTGGTTGCAAGACATTTGCTCATGTTCCAAAAGATGAAAAAAGAAAACTTGATGCAAAGTCAATTAAGTGCATATTTATTGGTTATTGTGATGATCAGAAAAGATACAAGTTGTTTGATCCTAATACTCATAGACTACTTACAAGTACGGATGTGTGTTTCATGAGAATGTAAATGAAGGTGATAAAATGAATAATATTGGTGTATGCCATGATACTGATGCTTATGTTAAATTTGATACAAGTGTTGAAAAAAAACAGGAACAAGCACGAGAAGAGGTACATGCTCAGGAGCAAGGAGCATCAAGCAGTCATGACACTCGAAGAAGAGGAGAGGAGATTACGCAAAGCAGAATGAAAGATGAAAGTAGTAAAACTACAAGAAGGTCATCCCGTCAAAGTCAGGTACCTATAAGGTATAAAGATTATGCATTAATGTCTCTTGTTATGAATGTTGTAGAACCTTAAAGCTATGAGGAAGCTAAAGAATATGAAGAATGGAGAGATGCAATGAGTGAAGAATATAACTCTATAGTGAAGAATGGCACATGGGAATTAACAGTGCCTAAAAGCAAAGTTCCCATAAGATGCAAATGGTTGTATAAATCCAAGTTTAATGTTGATGGAAGTATTGATAAGCATAAAGCTATATTGGTTGCAAAAAGATATTCACACAAGGAGGGAATTTATTATGAAAATACTTTTGCACATGTAGCTAAGTTGAACACAATTAGAATCATGATTGCATTAGCTACAAAATATAATTCGAAAATGCATCAATTAGATGTCAAATCTGTATTTTTTAATGGTGAGTTAAAAGAAGAAGTTTATTTGGTTCAACATGAAGGGTTTGTAAAACAGGGCCATGAGAATCTGGTTTGCAGGTTAGAGAAAGGTTTATATGGTTTGAAACAAGCACCAAGATCTTGGTATGTGAAAATTGATTCTTTCATTTATGAGAAAGGTTTTATGAGAAGCAAAAATGATCCTAACTTGTACATCAAGGAAGATGAAGGTGGGAATGTTGCTTTAAGATCTGTATATGTTGATGATATTATGATAATAAGAAATGCATGCAAGTTGATTGAAGAAATTAAAATTCAATTGTCACATGTATTTGAGATGAAGGATCTTGGGGAATTGCATCATTGTTTAGGTCTTGAAGTTTGGAGGGAATTTGGTAAGACACTAATCACACAAAGCAAATATACAATGGAAATCCTTAAAAGGTTCAATATAATTGAATGCAAGGCAACATCTACTCCTTTAGAATAGAATGTCAAATTGTGCAGTGATGATGGAACCAAATAGGTGAATGGAACTATTTATCGTCAACTAGTGGGAAATTTGAACTATCTCACCATTACTAGGCCAGATATAGCATATTCTGTCAGCATACTTAGTCAGTTCATGGCTAAGCCTTATGAAATCCATTGGAAAGAAACAAATAAAGTCCTTCGATATCTGAAACGAACACTTCATTTTGGTATTGTGTATACTGATGAATTTGATGTTGAGTTGGCAGGTTATTCTGATTCTAATTGGGATAGAAATCTAGATGAAAATAAATCTACTACTAGATACGTGTTCAATATCGGTTCAGGACCAATATAATGGTACAATAAGAAACAACTAACTATTTCCTTGTCATCCACTGAAGCTGGGTATAAAGCATTATGCAGTGCTAACTGTGAAGCAATATGGCTTAGAAGAATACTTGAAGATGTTGGAGAAACACGACAAGCACCTACAATAATCATATGTGATAATCAAAGCACTATCAAATTGGAAAAAAATCCTATATATCATGGAAGGACAAAACACATTGACACACAAAATTATTTTGTAAGATAAAAATTCCAATCAAAAGAAATCAATTTATCATATTGTAATACAAATGAAAATGTGGCTAACATATTCGCCAAGCCTCTTGGAAAGGCTAAATTTGAAATGTGTAGAAGTAAGTTGTGCGTTGTAGAAATTCCAAATTATGTTGTAAGGCTAGCTGAGACTTAGACCAACAGACAATTTAACATGTAGATCGCGATTAAAGGGAGGTGTCAGGTATCAATCACGAACGGCTCTGCTCACTGTTCAAACAGTGTCGATCACTGTTCAACACTAAGCTAGTGTCAGTAGATAATAAGTCATTCAACTTAGTTATTTCTCCTTTGTAGCTGAAGACATCTATAAATTGCACTATTTAGTAATGAAAGAAACATTTTCTGAGTGTGATTCTGCTCTCTGATAAACTTAACCATATTCTTCTTTGGTTAATGAAGTTGTTTGTGTGCTCGGGCTTTCTTTTAAGGTGTAGGTCAAGGCATCACGTCTAATTCCATGTATTGATTAGTAAAAGTGTCACATGTGACAATGTTGATTTCAAATGTGCTCAATTTTTGAGTGTTTATACACGATGTTATATAT
>APFE030959611.1:118204-189887 GCA_000404065.3 Pinus taeda
ATTTTTAATTAAAAAAAATTAATAACAAGTCAATGAAAAACTAAATATGAATATCCTACTAGCAAAAAGTATAACAAAACATATAAAAATAATATCTTTTAAAAGTGAAAGTGATTATTTAGCTTTAGCCGTCGTTTTAGATATTTAAAGGAATTTACAAATAACTTATCATAATGGCAAAGCAAGAATTACTACTAGGATTATTCGAAAAGGACACGGGTTGTAAGAAACTTTACTATAACATGAGATTAAAAGAGCTCCTAAATGGATTTTGTACTAAATTGTTTGAACAAAATTGATTGTGTTTGAATATTTGATATAAATGAAGGACTTTAAGGTTTCGTTAGAAAGAGAAGTTTAAGTATGTGTTTTTTTAGTCATTCTTATTCATATGTGGTTTTTTGGGTTATTATTGTTATCCGTAATTATTTTTTATTATTTAGATATAAAAGTGAGAAGTTTGGGAAGAGTCTAGTGAAATGTTTAATTTCATTTTTAACAATTTTTTTGTCTTTATAGAAGATTTTCAAATGTCTCATACATTTTAGCATGAACACATGGGTGGTTGAACAAATTTGATAACCTTAAAAGTGGCAATGGGGCCGTTAGGAACACACCCATAGCAATGCATGTGTGCTCCTAAGAATGCACATGAATTTCTAGTGATGAAATCTCTATAAGCCTTGAGCTACCAACTAGAACACTAACTAGGCTACATGCTTAACATGGCTGAGAAGCACATGCACATTCTCACGAAGATGCAAAGATTCTTAAGGACTTGCACACATTCTTGAAGCGACCAAATTTTATGTGTATGAGGCCTTCCTTTTTAGTATTTTGGGTTGTGCGGTGCATTTTTAAGAGTCATTGTGTAAACTTGTTGTTCCCATGGAAAATTATAGGGGAAAAATTTCACTAATTGGCCATTTTTTGGACATTTTCATGGTATCTGATAAAGCTCCATATAATAATAGGGAGGTACCTCTATATGTCTTGAGAAAGTTATGGACACAGTTTAGGCTAAGATTTCAATTCAACAATTTTGTTTAGATGGGAGAATTCTAGGGGATGGGTCACAAGTATGCATAAAATACATAAAATGTTAGGCACAACCTAACACTAGGTCCTTCTCCATGTAGTTGAATACTTAACCCCCCTGCACAACATCCTCTAGTAATAGACATTATTGAAACCCAAAAGGTAATAGCCACATTAACTCACACACAAGTGTAGCAAGAAGGCTTGGTAGCATTATCATGCCATGGGCCACTAGCATTTGAGGTTGCAAGAGGGGTTAGGCTACGAGTCTTTGCATTATAGTTTACTTCAACCAATTGAGGCCATATGGAGGCTCATATGAGCTTTATAGATGTAATACCTATGGATGGACTATGGGAAGCTTGAGGGTAGTAGACAATAGAGATTTATGGACGATGTTATTATCTTAACCATCTTTACATTTTGTGTGTGTGTATATGTGTGTGTGTATTTATGTATATATGTATGTATATATATGTAAATTTTATTATGTATTTTCTTTATATATCTAATTATATATATTTTTATAGTTGTTATACCTTGATAACACTTCCCCCACCCCTATATATGTATCAATGATAGTTTTAACCACTAACATTGTAGTGGATGTTGCTTCTCATTTGATGTGCCAGATACTCAAGTATAATGAATTAAAACTATCCAAACTTGCAAAATAATTCTTATGTTTCATCTTGATATTATATAATCTTTTAGTTTTGGTATAATTATAGTGTTCTTTTAATGTATTCTACAAAATGTTATGACACCAAGTTAGGAGGCAGGCCCACATGGCATGAAAATATCATCCTCTTCATAGATATCATGTGTCAAGTATAATTTTGTCAAAAATTTTATTTCGTTATATTATTTTGGTTAAATAGTTAAATCTTATAAATGTGTACACAAGTTCCTTCATTTTCCAAATTTTCCCCTCTATCCCATACATATCATTCACCACCATCCATTATTCTTCCCATTAGTTGTCCACTGATATTGCCACATTGTCACTTTTTGGTATCCATCTTACCTCCACGGGGGAAATTCCATCATTTATATTGATAGTCACCCTCCTCCACCATATTTTCCATTGCATTCACCCATAAAGGTTGCATCCATACACCATTTGTTGACCCCCCTCCATTTTCACTACTATTCTTCCATCATCTGTGGTTTCTCTTCATAGCCCTTATTCAATGTCCCAACCATCAACCCATGATGGTAGTTTAGTGGATGCAATAGTATATATTTCCTCTATATAGGTTATGTTGTCAATAGTTACACATGCTACTGAATGTCCATTATTGGGTGAGATGTTCATACTGAAATCATTCATTGTTTCTTTTCTTCTTTATGCAAAATTGAATTAAATTGATGAATTATATGATTTGACTCATGCAACTATTATAGGATGCTATAATAGAGAGGTTGGGGTGTGAAGGAGTACAACACCCTCACAACTAATTATATAATACATAATAGGTTTTTTGGGCTTGAATTATAAAGTATTAGTTTGTAAGTGTGATAATTTATTGTGTAAAAGAATATTATGAGATTTTTTCCCTTTCTATAGTTCCTAGAGAGATGAAGCACACCTCAACATTAAAAAATGTGACCTCACTCTTCTATTAAGAGGATAAATATTGAATTTCAGGTTGAAAATGATAGTGGTGAGGCTGGAAGTGGTTAATGAGTGACCAATAAGACACAGTTTGTATATGAAACATTAGATGCCATACTTGCATGTTTGTGCATGAGATTTTGTTTATATATTAGAGCCATTTTTTTACATAGATCACCATATGTCATACTTGCATGTTTAGGCATGAGGCGTCATTTTGTATGTTAGTCATTCTATTTTGTTAAAATTGTACATTTTAGACAATTTTTGTAGTCTATGAGTGTGTGTATACACCATGGTACATGTTTTATGAATTGAAGTGTTTGTTTATTTGACGTCAGAAGTTTTATATTGCTACATGTTGAATTTGACATGTATTTGGTGATGATGCAATATTACCTATGATGAAGCAAGCACTCTTACATGTTCTATTATAGAATGTGTTTGGCTTGGGATTTTAAATACATGTTAGCTAGGAATATTATTGGTGATACATGTAGTTGATGATCATGCAAAATTGCAATGCCATAGCATTAAATTTTAAAAATATATATTAACACAAACCTTTGTGGATAAGGTAATATTATTTTGCTACCCCACATAAAAGCTAGGGTTTAATCCCTTATATTGGTTCATATAATTTTTCATTTCCTTTAATTTGTATCCATTCCTCTTAGAGATGTCAATTTCTTGTGGTATGTATAGAAAAATATGTTTGACTTCGAACATGAGGGCACATTTCCCAAGAAGTATGCCTCATTATCGGTGACTCCCATTAAGGATGTGCTTCCACTAGTGCACCACTTCTAAGATTTTATTTCTCTATAATTATCATAATTCATGTATGGTTAGTTGTATATTGTAGACTTTGAGCTTCCTTCAGATGTTATAATTGTAGCAAGAAAAGGCTCCAGTTGACTTATGCCTTAGTCAATGGAGAAATTCGATCTTCCATATCAACAGGATGGTTTGGATTGCAATTAGATGGAGCGACATGGATTTTCCTCCTAGGTAAACTAGTAAATTCAAGTTTGTAGGCTAGAAGCAGATTCGTGCATGGGTTGTGTTATCTCCTGAAATAAAATTGTCAATTTTATTTCATTAGGTGATAGAAGGTTTTTTTAGGAAAGAGTTTTATTTAATTTTTAGGCTTATTTCATTGAGTCTTAAGCTTGTAATCATGTTAATAAACTTTCTAGTCAGCTCATTTTTGAAAAACCAACTTTCGATAACTAACCCGCATTCTCCGTAGTCCTCTTAGCTACCGAAATTGCAGGTTTTTCAAATGATAAACTGTTGTGTGAAAACTCAGTTTTCTCAGTCGTGGAGAGGCCATTTTGCATGCTGAAATAGTTGATTGACAACTAGAAATCCTAATCTATATAATGGCACTTTCAGATCTATATTTAGATCTCGGTAAGGTAGTAAAAGGTCCCCTACAAGATGAGGCAGCGTTTTCAGAAATGTGGCATCTCTACTATGCTGAGTCATCATTTTCAAATGATGAGTCTGAGTGACGGGAGGATCATTTTGAGAAATGGTCGGGGGCTTTTGTGCCTATCTTTTCAAAGAACAATAAATTCTTTAGGTTTATACATAGGTGTCACAGATGTGGAGAACCGAATCCATCTCTGAGCCCCAATGTTTCAATAGTCTCGCCTAATTTTTGTGGTAGACAGTTTCAGAAATTGATTGTAACTGATTGTTATCTTCAGGATTTGGGAAGATTTCAATCTCATTCATCAAATCCTGCGAAATATGTAGTTGTTAAAGATTATGAAGACTATTTGTACAAGAATTGACCAGTTAAATACGATCTATTCGTATTTGTTTTAACTTTTCTATATCCTATCTATTTTAAATATTCTATTTTAGGTGTTTCAGATCCATATTTATAGGATATTAACTTTGATGTAATGGCTATAAAGCCTAGAAATCTAGAGATGAGAAGAGGTTCTACTTTGGAGACTTTTCATACTTCATAATCTCAAGCTTCTCATTTTCATATTAGTAATACAAGCTTCTTTTGCTATTATCTGTTCAGATTTACATCTTCTTATCTGTTCTCTGCTTGCACCTGAATATGTTATTCATGTTATTCCTATTTGTCTAATGCCAAATAACTGTCACCTTATCTTTGCATTAATGAATTAGAATTACAAGTTTCATTTACCTTTTGTAATTGGCCATTCATATGTGTTAATGTATGATTCTGATGGTACAGTAAGGATTCTTTATACATCCACTTATTTATAAACCCTTTGAACAATAGTAGTTGAAAGCCTTGTCAATCTAAGAGTGTTTATGTATGTCTTGAGTGAATAAGATTTGATTCAATCATTCGACTTGATCCAAACACATTCTCATAATTGAGAGAACCATTGAGGGATATTTATATGTTACCAGGCATCTTCGAACTACAACCTAGAAGAGTTTCCTAGAGTGCTAATAGGTTTATTGCTAAAATATAGCAATATAGTGGAGCTATTGTTAGTTAAAGTCAGTTATATAAGTTCTAGTCATTAGTAGAGTTAGTAAGAGTTCAATTGAGTAGTTATAACAATTGTTAATTGAGTGATTTCTTAGTTAATTGATCAATTTACTAAAAATATTCCTAGTCATGCATGGAATTCAAACTCTGTATTTGAGGTGGAGAAAAATTCACATTGTAATTGTTAATTGTGTACTAGTTGAGTGTAACACCCTCTTCCCATGCCCACCCAAGGTAACCATGCCAACCAAGTTAAACATGAGACGAGATGCTACTATGATCATATTTGACATCCTATGTGACCTTAAAGAAGTGGAATCGATGGAACATCACATACAATTATCCAATCTCCTCAACATAACCCTCATGAGACAATTCATCCACTGTAATATCCTATACTTAGGTCCCACTACTGTTCTGGACCTATTAGGTCATAATCGATCTCATGCTATGGGAAAGGGAGTGACCAAAGACCTAAAGTTTCTCTCGTAGGCCTGCTTGCCAATAATTATGGACTAAAGTTGTTAGTTATATGCTAATGACCCAAGGATTTAAGCCACCTTTCCAGGCCCAAAGCCCAAGCCACTACCCAAAATGGAATGAAAGCTCATACTCAACTAAAGTACACAGAAATAATGATGTAAAAGCAGTAATGTCAACACGACCTTAACTAGACCCATACTATCCATGGTAGGTATTTCAATAAACATACCATTGACATGTAACCTAAAGGTGTAAAAAATAGAATTAAGTGTAGTGATATCATATATATCTGAGAATAGCTATGAACTATTGTTCCCTCATGCCATTTCCTGCATTATCCTCTACTACATCATAGACACATTATCCATTCATAGAAAAGTAAAAACATGTTAACTTCCATACATAGATAAGGTCATAAAATGTGCATATAACCAACATAATAGGAACATAAATACAATAAACAATCATGCATCGAAATCCATATATAAATAAGTACATTTACTCATGAATATCAAGGAAATGAATTTCTCATTAATCAACACAATGAAACAACTGGAGATGGGACTACCACGTTCCACCCAACCATATAATGGCTAGGCCGAATCTCTCTTCGACCATTCACCCTCGTGCCATATTCCAAGCATGAATGTGGGACTCAAACCAAAAGAAATTAGCCAGGCCATACCAAGGCTAAACCACTTCACCCTCATCAATATAAACCAGGCCTTATCGTAATCCATCCCAAATCACTATGCCAACATAATTTACACATCATAACATGATTTACCATGACCTCCACCTGATCACTGGTCTAAATAAGTGTGGATGCCACCGGATTTCTCCACCTACACCATGAGGAATTTTGATGTCTTGTAGTCTCTCAAGATTTACCACAATCTAAATATGGATCACTAGGCCCTAAACCGAGAGCCACTCTGCAACCTTTACCACATATCCTGAACCCGAGATTACTACGCCCAACGAGAGAAAACCACCACTAGGCTTTAACGTATACCCTTCCATTCACCAGTAGGGACTCCCAGGCCATCTAAGGAAACAAAAAGTTCTGTTTAGGGGTTACTAGGTCCTGTGTTCTATCATTTCAAAGATCCACCTCACTCAAATTCAAATCCATATAGCAATCCACCTCAACTAAGCATGAGAACCCCAACACACCATGGAAATGGCAATTCTAAGTGGAAGAACACTCTCACACCTGGAAAAAAACATGCCATGATAAAAAAGAACCACATGAAATACCATGAATGCCATATCTAGCAAGGAAAATACACATGCAAGTCAATACTTGCAATGAAGCCTAATGTAGTTTCTTGATCCCACATTTCCCTCCTTGATCATTGCTTCCTCTTACCTTCTTTGCCTTTCTTTCTCCAATGCCAAAGTGCTCCAATAAAACTCTAAGTGTCAAATATTATGAGAGAGAGAGAAAATAATGAAAGAGCTCCAAATCTAAACTAACAAAAGGTTGCACTGACCAAGCTGCCTGCTAATCCTTAGAAGCCTTTTTATCAATTAGGCCTCTATTTTCCATCATTTTCCTCCTCACATGCAACCTGTAACCTTTCACCTCCCTTTTCTCCTAAATTCCATTATTTCCATAAATAAATGTGACAAAAATGTCATTTTGTCTTTCCAAAGCTGTAGCCATTGCCTTTTCCAATTTCCTTAGCCATACACAACCAAATGAAGACCCACATTAGGATGTCCTACCCAACATTGAGCTTGGAATATGTGTGCCATCATATGTGATATTTATATAGTTTTACATGCAATTTTCACCAGGCTTGTTACAGAACCTTAACCCTTAGGGGAACACCATCCTTGGTGTTCAGTGACACCTATAACCAACAATACCAATAAAAGCAAAACATACTTCCCATGGAGCTTTATAACATAGCTTGTTGCAGTATTTACAATGACTACTACTGAAACATGACAAACATATTGTTTACTGGATCTTTATACTACAACTCATTATGATATTTACAATCCACATATAACATATGTATATTTTCTAAACCATCAAATAAGAGAATATGATGCTCATATCAATCAACAAGGGAATCAATTGGCTCACACCTCCACCCTCAAAGCAGTACCAAGATTCACCTCCTTCACAGGAAGTCCAAAATATACTACCATAGTCAAAGTTGCATCCAATGTCTAGCACTGTAATGCTGCACCACTTATCCTCTCAATGAACACTTACCAACTCATTGTTCTAGGGAACACTCCCAATGTGCAACTCATTCCATTTGGCAATGCTCATGACCAAAATAAATATGTGCCCGACCTTCCCTTCTCTACTACACAGTCCCTTGAGCAATCCAACCAACACTTCTGTGTAGTCACTCACCTTCCAAATTCTGCTGGTGCCCCCATCTCGGGTAGTCCATCCCTAGGCAAGGCTTCCTCACATCAGAGGATACAAAAACCAAAGCATATCCCTACCTCAAATCCATCATATCGGTCATACAATGCTCATGGAAATCAATGGACAAAATTGGGTACTAGTGTCCCACAATAGCCCTGTTCCTGAAGTGTTTTACCAACATATTATTGCATATTCCAATTCTTTTCATTGCTTTTATTAATTCTTGCAATTGATTTTAACCACACAAGTAGGCATTTATGTGCTTCCTGTACCAAGCACATAACTTCCATTAGATTCAAAATGAATTTAAATAACTTCAATCATAACTCATTGGTAGGGAAAATTTTAAGGATGGAAAATTACCTTTAAGTTTAAAAACATTGGTGAATCTCACTAGTCCTAAAATGAAAACTTTAAAATATTTATTGATATATTTGTAAAATTATTCAACTTTATAGTGATTTTATATATAGCCTTTATATAATTTTGGTGATTTTTAAGGTTAAATAGTTTTATTTTGTAAAATTTGGGTGAATCATTTTGAGCAAAAAAGGAAATTAGTGAATCTTTTGTTTTGGAGAAAACGTGGAAAATTAGCCCACTTGCAAATATTAGCCCCTAAAATTTTCTATGCTCCTTCGTAGCTCTCTAATAATGTGGATTTGCAATCCTGATTATGTCCTATAACAAGTCAAAATAGCATCATGTATAAAAAAATCACATCATATTAGCTCAAAACATAACCATCATAGATCAAAATCATAAATCACATATAACCATCATAAACCAGAATTATAAATCACATGTAATCATCATAAACCAAAATTATAAATCATATGCATAGTAAAACTAAAATACAATACCGATACTTATCCTTCATTGTTCCTTATGTTTGCCTTTGTTCTTTTGTACACACACTGGATTGATTGCCACACCCAGCAAACACCCAGTGCCTTCTCTTCCACCAGGTGCACATATGCATAATGTGCATCACACACATGCAATCAAAAATGTCATACAACACCATGCAATGCATGCACCTATACCTAACATACAACACATACACCTACACCGAGTTTACGTAGATACACACACACAATGTGCGTCAGAACACATTCATCTGCACACCATGTTCAACACCACAAAATGCATAGACATACACCCAGTATACAACAAAATACATGCACCTACACCTGATGTACAACATGACACAAATATGTGTCTAAATTGCAACACAATGAATGCATATGTCATGATATAATGACTACATAATGCACATACATAGTAACTCATGCCCGCAACACAGCATGTATGACATGCACTTAATCCCACATGTACACTACTACCACATGCACCAAGCACCACTTGCACAATGTGTGCACAACATCACATGTACATGGCATCACCTGCACAACGTGTACACAATGCCATATATACACTACGCCAATGTACAACTTGTACACAATACCACACGCATGACATGTACGTGACACCGGATGTACATAGAGCCACATGAAAGACATGTACACAACTCCACTTGCACATACCCATTTGTACAACATGTACTCAACACTACATGCACACAACACCACTTTTATAATCATGCACACCACACCATATGTACATAGTACCACATGTACAACATGCATGCAACACCACCTATACATAGCATTGCATTCCCAACATGTACATGGCATCATCTAGGCACAACACTTCATATCCAACATGTGCATAGCACCAGATGCACACAACACTACATATCCATCATGTACACAATATCGCATATCCAACAAGTACACACACTAAATATACACCACACTGCATGCACACAACATCATAGGTGCAACAAGTACAACCTATATGACATATGCAAAGTAGTCATACAACTCACCCAAAACCACACTGACTCTTTACCAAGCAACCTTGCTTCTAGTGTCTTATCCATGATTGTCCCAGGATTTCGCAAACCACATTGCTTTCACTTTGTTGATGTATCCCTTGGTATAACATGTCCATAAGCATAGGGATAATACAATCACATAATATCAACTCATAACCATATGATACTGACCTCATATATTTGTCATGACTACTCTTCCCACTTGATTTCTCATGAACTAAGAATATCTTCATGCCATTCACCTGCATAAGAAATCATTCCACCACAAGAAAAATTCTTGATGATTTGTCATATAGTGACATTGATACATGGGAACATACATGCATATACGTAAACATTAGCATAAACAAGCATGATACTATCAAATAATGATATGGATACATACACATATACACATAAATGTTAGTGTTATTAATCATGATCCATGATGAACCTGGAAAACATGACATACATATACGCGTACATGTATACATATATAAACATCAACATAGTCATGATCATAGCATAATTACCAATAGCATAAGGTCCGGGTTAGAAAACTTCCTTATTTTTGGACAACATGTATATCATTGAGAAAAATCGTCCCCAACATAGCAAAGGCATATGATGCCTCATATCCATTTACTTTAACTTTTCTTGATTACCTTACCCATGATTGTTTTGTCATCATCCATTTACCAAAATGGACCCAACCATTCCAACCGACTTTCATAGTCTTACCTTCCGCTGCACTTATTAATACACCAAGCTTCATCTGTGTCTTATCTTACCTATTTGGTACCACACAGCTCACCCAAAGATCCATCAACTTTTCCACTTTCCCAATCGATTCCTCAGACTCAAAACATAAAAGGAAATAATAAACAACAACAAGAATAAAACCATGAAAACCAATAACAACATGACTTTGCAAATGAGGTGGTATAGCTATGCACTAGAGACAACCAAAATCACAAATCAAGCACAAAAATCGCCAAAGACCAAAAGTTCAAGACTAACAACAGACACCATGAACCAATCCCCATGGTTCAAGGAAACTCAACTAGAGCCTTCTTCAAGATTTCATGGAAACCTCTCCTTTCCATGTAGTCCCTTGCATCATATTTCCATAAACACATAACTGTCAGTGTGTAAATAAACAGAACAAAAAATTAGTTACCTTATCTTGTCATTCCAAAGGTGTTGCTTGCAACTGAACACATCCACTCGATCTCTCAAGGTACTCCAATCCTTTGACGATCCACTTGCAACTAAAGACTAGCTAATATACCTGTCAAGTACATTTTCATGAATCTTGCACATATCCACATAATGTCAAACAAAATCAAGGTTAAGAAGACTCCCTGTATGCAAAACACCCATTCATTTGGAGTTAGGGCTTCCAAACATAGGCAAATGAATTCTTACTCAATTCCTTTCTTTTACCTTTACCTTGCTACAATTGAGTTTTACTATATATTGTCACATCACCCAACTGTTGGTTATATAAACACATCAATTTTATTACCTCATCATGCTAATACCAAGCATGTTTCCTGCAACTTCTCACACATGTCAATCACATGTTCCAATTATTGAGAGAATCATATATATCAATTTGAAATCAAATTTTACAAAGAATCATGTCATAATCTATGGTCAACTCATAGTCATTAGACATAATGCTACAACTATCACCTACTACACTCAAGTACATATCAAATGTCTCAACCCATCTGTGTTATTAAAACCATCTTAAAGAAAGATCATTGGAACACATACTCATATTATGAAATTCATCAAACATTCAACGAACTTGCAAACATAACATGTTAAATAAATCAATTAGGGCCCAAAAACTCAAACACCAAATAAATGTCATAATCAACAACCGAGCACCAAATATACATAAGAAAACTCATACCTTAATGTATATACGGGCATTCTATCATGTCTATACAATAAAGTTAGATCAGAACGATACAACTTCACAACATATAAATTCAAACATAAATCATGATATCCATAACAATAACTAATTAACATGTTCAAGTCATAATCTCATAATTATTTGTTGTTCATGCATAACAATCACATATGTACAATCAATGATTAGTATAACACCATATCATAGATATGTCGTCTCATATCTGAATATCGCAACCGTAACCATATGCGTAGGTCAAACCAGGTTAACACAATACATATAACATCAAGATCTTAAATGCAATGAACATAACCATCACACATATGACCAATCCAAATTACAACATCAAGATCTCAATGAAATAACCCTAATCGTCATGTTAATAGCACATAACAAAAATAAGCTATATACCATGGTCATCAACAACATAAAACCTAACCATAAAGCTAACTGTCATATAGAAACAATAATTTAACCTATAACATACTCATTAACAACATATCATATAACATATTCATCAAGTTATCTAACCTAACCAACAATAGCAATGTTTACAACCATATGTTACTATCATTACTGACTATTTAACTCATGTGCATATGACTTTTCTAATCAACTATCATCTATCAGGTACATAACCATGACATCAAAATACATGTACATAACCTAATGTATATAACCCTACTTCATATAGTAATCCTTAACCTACATACCTGCATTCCCAACATACGAACCTGTATGATGACGTGCTCTTGTCTTGATATCCAATATTGCAACTTCACTTTGATGATTTGCATCTCCTACTTTATCTCATTCAACACATTAGCATCATAACATACCAATAGCACCATGATGATCTAAGTTGCATACAATGACTTCACAAGGCATGTTTGACCTGATATTCAAACTATGAACAAGACCATACATGAATAACAATTGTATATAGACATGTAACAAATGAGTACCAAACCATACACACATCATTCTAGCTAGAGCCCAGTCATCATTGCATGACCATATCAAGTATACAAACCATGAACTCATGCATGAAAACAACCATTACTCCATTGTATACATTTCCACATGAAACCAACAATGTGCATAAGCAATGCCAAATCAACCACACATATGCATAGAACATGTAGTCGAACATAAACGGTCAATCCTTGTAATCAACCTACAAGATTGATACATTTAATCCAAATATTCAAGAATGTAACCTAACATACAAGGATGTCAGTAGGTGACATAAAATCAACATTTAAGTGACATATAACCATATGAAACCAATCACATATGCATCACAAATGCATTCCACAAAATCAACATCAAATTCTCCATGTCAACATTACTACAATCATAATCAATCATCAAGAAAATGAAACAAGCACATGAAATGCAAGTGTAAGAGCCACACATACAACTAACATGCAAGCATGACTAACATATTCAACCGATCCAGTCTAAGATTTGAACCATGCTGTAATACCAGTCTATAACACCCTCCTCTTAGGCCTACCAAAAGTAACCATGCCAACTGGGGAAAACATGAGATGAGTGGCTACTATTATGAAATTTGATCTCCTATGTGACCTTAAGGAAGTGGAATCAACAAAATATCACATACAAGTATCCAAACTCATCATCAAAACCCTCGGGAGACAAGTCAACCACTTTGACAACCTATCCCTCGATCCCACTATTGTTCTGGACCTCTTAGGTCATAGTCTCTCTCATGCTATGGGAAAGGGAGTGGCTAGGGACCTAAAGTTACTCTCATAGGCTTGCCTACCCAACAACTGTGGACTAAAGTTTCCAATTTTGTGTCAGTGACCTCAAGATTTAAGCTAATTTTCAAGCCCAGAGCCCAACCCACTACCCATAATGGAATAAAATCTCATAATAAAGTAAAGTACAAGGAAACAATGATGCAAGATAAATATGTTCAACAAGACCTTTACCAGACCCCTACTAGCCATGATATGTATTTCATCAAGCATATCATCGACATGTAACCTACAAGTGTAAACAACAGAATTAAGTGTAGGGATCTCATAATTATCTGAGAATCGCTATGAACCATTGTTCCCTCACGAAATTTGTTGCATTATCCTCTATTAGGTCATAGACACATTATTGATTCATATATAAGTAAAAACATGTTGAGATTCATACATATTTGTTTTCATAAAATGTGCATATAACCAACATAATAGGAACATAAATACAATAAACATATCAACCATCAAAATCCATAAATACATCCGTACATTTACTTATGAAAATAAAGGAAATGAATTTCTCATTAATCAATGCAATGAACCAATTGGATATGGGACTACGATGTTCAACTTAACCATAGAATGGCTAAGCCAAATGTCTCTTCTGCTATTCACCCCATGCCATATTCCAAGCATGAATGTGGGATTCAAACCAAAAGAACTCAACCAGGGCATATCGAAGCTAAAACAACCCCTCCTCATTAATAGAAACTAGGCTTTACCATAATACATCACGGATCACTAGGCCAACATAATGAACACATCATAACATGCTTTATTGTGATCTCCACCCAATCACAAGGCCAAACAAGCATGGATGCCACCAGATTTCTCCACCTACACCATGAGGAACCTTCCTATCTCCTACTCTCTCACTCTTTACCACAATCCAAACCCAGATCACTAGGACCTAAACTAAGACCCATTCTCTAGGATTTACCGCATATCCCAAACCTAGGATTACTAGGCCCAACAGAGAGAAAATTGTCTCTAGGATTTACCGTATATCCTGCCATTCGCCGACAAGGATTCCTAGGACTTATGAGGCAATAAAAAATATTTCTTTATTGCAACCCATAATATAATTCATGGGTTACTAGGCCATGTGTTCTATCATTTTGGAGATCCACCTCACTCAACTTCGAATCCATCTGGCAATCTAGCTGAACCAAACATGAAAACCCCATCATACCATGACTATCCAGAAATGGAAAGGCTAGGCTGAAAAACACTATCACTTCTCGAAAAACCCATGCCATGATAGAAAGGAACCACATGCAATACGATGCATTCCAGATCTACCAATGAAAATACACATGCAACTCGATACCTGCAATTAAGCCTGTTGTAGCTACTTGATCCTGCTAGTCCCTGCTTGATATTTGCTTCCTCTTGCATTCTTTACCTTTCTTGCTCCAAATCCAAAGTGATCCAAGAAAAATCTAAGTGTCCAAGAGTATGAGAGAGAGAGAAAATAATGAAAGAGCTCCAAAGCTAAACTGAAAAAATGTTATATTGACTAAGCTGCCCACTGATCCTTAGAAGCCTTTTTATCAATGAGGCCTCTATTTTCCATTATTTTCCTTCATTTTCCTCCTCACATGCAACCTGTGACCTTTTGCCTCCCTTTTCTCATAATTTCCATTGTTTTCATAAATAAGTGTGCAAAACATGTCATTTTTCCTTTCTAAAGCCTTAGTCATTGCCTTTGCTGATTTCCTTAGCCTGCACAAGAAAATGAAGACCCACACTAGGATGTTCTGCTCGATATTCAACTTGGAATATGTGTCCCAACATTTGGCGTATTTATATATTTTTACGTGGAATTTTCACCCAAGTTGTTACATTGAGCTTACATGTTTTACATTGGAGTAGGTGGTCAATTCCTCTAGCAATTGTGTAAGGAAATAGGAGGAAGTAGAGGCCTATTTTGGCTAAGTGTTCGTTAGAGCAGGTCAGTGATCAAGAGATCACAATTTAAGTATAGGGTGTGCTTCATGTGTTATGAAATCATTGTAATTGATCCATATTCTCATCTAAATTAATGTAAAGCACTCGAGGGGTTTTTCCCAGCTGGATTCCCCTATAAAATCACTATGTTCCTTCTGCTTGAATGGTTGCATGTTATTGCATGTGTTTCTATTGTGTGTTTTACTTCCACATAATTAGTAGAATAAGTTTGTGTCTATTGATTTTAGTTTTAATTCATTATAAACTACAAATTTCCTACCATTTTCTAGATACTGTCAGAGCTACTGAAGACTACACAGAAAGCTTGTTCTAGATCTTCTCTTAGAGAAATTTTAATTTGTAGAGTTTTTGGTACAAATTTTCTTTACTGTAGGGAAAATTTCTTTCCTTTTATTGGAGGGTACCTCAATTTTTTTTGATTGGAAAGACAATATGGAAGTTGTCTTGGATGAAAATGAAGTATGTGAATACACACAAACTGATATTCAAAAACAAGCAACATCAAATGACCAAGCACTTTCTCAGTGGAAGAAAGACACAACAAAATCAAGGAGGATTATTCTAGAGGGTGTCCAAGATCATGTGGTTTCGAACTTGCATGGAAAGGAGACTCTTATTGCAATGTGGAAAACCCCCACAGATTTAATCTAGAACAACAATGATTCCAAGAGAATTGCATTGAGAGATAAAATTAGAAGCATTTGAATGCATAAAAATGAAACCATTCCTCAATACCTATCCAGATTCACCTAGGTTCGAGATGAACTTGGAGGAGTACAAGAAAATATGAAATCATCTAAATTTGTGATCTTAACACCCCTTGGACTTTTCAAATCCTGGCATAACTATCAGGATTCAGTTAATAGAAGAGACAAACTACCAGATTTCAAGATACTTTGGTCTAATTTAGTGCTGGAGGAGATGAAAAAAAACACTAAAGGTGGTGTCACATCTAGATCTGAGGAGGAAGAAAAATTTACCTTTGAAAGAAAATGAAAGAAGGCCCAAGTCAAGCCCAAATCCATCTATAACTAGGGTAATTAGAAGGACCTCATCAAAATTAAATTTTTTCATTGTCATGAATATGGACACTATGCAACCAAGTGCCCACATGAGAAATCTAGGAAGAGGCATGCAGGAGTGGTAGGAGATGATGCTCTCACATCACAATTCAAGTTGGATTTCACCCTCAATACATGCATGAGAAGTAATGTATGAGGTAGTGTATGGTAATCTATTTTTGTGCTCAATTTCATATGATAGGAAGCAAGGAGTTCTTCAACTTCCTAGAAGAGAAGGACATACAATTACACATAAAAATTGGATACGATGGGAGGTATAGTAGCAAAGGAATTGGTACACTATCACCTTTAAGAGGAGTCAGGCTCCCATATGCAGCTGGATATTGTAATGTATGTGCCTGGTTTGAAGAAAAAAATAGTTTCTATTGTTGTACATGAAGACTGTGCATATGATATGGTATTTAGTAAAGGGAAAACAATTCCAAAGCATGTTTCTATTGGAAAAGTAAAACAAATTAGTGTAAGGGTAAAAAGTCTCTACAACCTAGAGGTGGATGCATTCACTGCATTGGGTAGAAAGGAAAAACATGTTTAGAGTCAATATGTTGGAGAAATATAGCATAGGCCCATGGATCACTTGCACCATGGAGCTTTGAAAATCATGCAACATATCACCACTCGACTTCCAAAATGCACCCTTTATTAGTATGATGTTTGCAATGGATGCACCCTTGGAAAATATGTGAAATCCTCCTTCTTAGTCTGAGATAGTAGAGTTAGAGCCATCTTGGAGTGAGTCTACTTAGATGTGTGTGAACAATTTTCTATAGTCTCAGTTGCAGAGCATAGGTAGTATGTAATTTTCATAGATGACTTTTCCCACAAGTGCTGGATCTATTTTATGAAGAATAAAGATGAACTGTATGGAAACTTTCGTTAAATTCAAAGAATTAGTTGAAATGATACTGGATAGAAAATTAAATCCCTGAGAAGTCATAATGGAGGAGAATTTGTGTATAATTCATTCAAAGAATTTTGTGTCGAGTGAGGTATCAAAAGATAACTGATTGCATCCCACAAGTCACAGAAAAATAGGGTGGTAGAGAGGAATTTTTTTATCATTGTAGGTTATGAAAGAGAAATTTTGCATGATCATTAAGGATTTCCATTATCCTTGTGGGTAGAAGCTTGTAATACAATTTTTGTTTTAAGAACCAAAACCTTCACAATATACTTGGCATGATCACACTTGAAGAGGATTTCTCTAGAGGAAGCCAAATGTCTCCCATTTTTTAATTTTTGGAGCTACGTCCTATTGTCATGTCTTTAAGGATAGAAAGAAAATTTTGAAGCCTACAACTAAGATGTGGATCTTTATAGTATACAAAGAGACACCTCATAACTATTAGGTGTACTTTCCCTCACTCATGAGGAGAGATGTCAGATTTGATGAGGAGAAGGCTATGAGAATCTTTCTAGAGCAAGAGATAAGTATTCCAATAGAGGAGAAGCTTTTATATCCAAACGAAGAGTTCTAGGATGTTGTGGAGTAGCCACATGTGGAGGAGTAGAGAGAAGGTCAAGTGAAGGCACCCACTTAACCAAAATATTCAAATGAGTGGAAGAAGAGGTATAGAGAGGCTAACAAGTTGGTGCAGGTTGTAAAGGAGCATTTGGGAGCTCCTACATACTTATGTACATAGAGGAAATCACTAGATAGATATACCAATTATATGGCACTCTTGACATAACTCATTTATTCCGAGCTTTCTTCATTTGAGGATGTAGTTTCCCAACTAGTCTAGGTAGATTCCATGGTGGAGAAGTATGACTCAATCATGAAGAACATTGTATAGGAGGTGGTTCCAAGACTAGAGAATAAGTCAGTGGTTGGTTCTAGATGGATATACAAAGTGAAACATGGAGTTGATGGTAGTATTGAGAAGTACAAGGAAAAAATTGTAGCCAAAGGCTTCTCACAGGTAGAGAGATTTGACTACGAGGAGACATTTTCCCCTATGGCAAGATACTCCTCCATTAGAACCATTCTAGCATTACCTGTGTGATTGGGGTGGAAGATCCACCAAATGAATCTAAAGACTTCCTTCCTCAACGGAGTGATTGAGGGAATGATTACATAAGGAAACCCAAGGGGTTTGAGACATTTGATAGGGGGACACATGTGTGTATACTTGGGAGATCCCTTTATGGTATCAAGTATGAACCCCATGCTTGGTAGACTCACATAGAACCCTATCTCAGTGGACTTGGCTTCACTAAGAGTGAAGCAGATTCCAATCTCTACTACATTTTGGTAGATGCCAAATTGCTTATCTTACAAATGTATGTAGATGACTTGATACTAACAAGGGATGAGAAGTTGATCCAATATTGCAAGGAGAGACTTACAAGAGAGTTTGAGATGAAGGAAATGGGATTCATGCACTACTTCCACGGTTTGGAGGTGTGGTAGGGATATGGATATTTGTTTGTGAGTCAGGGGACGTATACCTCTGAAATACTTCAAAGATTCATTATGCAGTACTGTAAGCCTATGGACACTCCTCTAGCTACCAGCTAGGGGAAGGAGGATGTTTCTATAAGAGAGGTAGTAGATGCCACCATCTACAAACATTTCGTGGGCTTATTGATGCATATTGTGAACACAAAGCCAAAAACATGTTTTGTAGTTAATCAACTAAGTAAATTTATGGTGAATTCTACCAGGCTTCACCGGAAATAAGAAAAACATGTGCTTAGATGCCTCAAAGGCACAAAAATTTTTGGTTTATGGTACATGAGGACTAATGGTGTGAAGCTCCAAGTCTTAACTAATGAATATTGGGCAGGGATTCCATCAAGCGGAAAGAGAACTTTAGGAGATATCTTCAAAGTTGGGTGAGTAGCTATTTACTGGTATATTAGAAAAGATATATATGTAGCACTCAACTCAGGAGAGGCCAAGTATATGGTTGGAGAGTCAAGAAACATGCAATTCCATTTGGATGAGGAAAATCTTGTTGGTCTCTTCATTCAAGAAACAAATTCTTCTGTGATTTACTGTGATAATAAGAGTTATATCAAACTCTTTGAAAATCTAATATTTCATGACATATCTAAGCACATCGATATTAGGTACCATCACTTGAGATATTGTTTGCAGAGGAGAATCATGACGTTTTCATAAATTCCCATAGAGATGCAGGATGAAAATATTTTGATAAGGGAATTGTCAAGTGGAAAATTCAATTTCCACGTGATTAGGATAGGGGTGGTGCAAAAATCGTTTCTTGCTAAAAGCGAGTGTTAGAATTTTAGCAAGAAAAGGCTCCATTTGACTTATGCCAATGAAATGGAGAAATTTTATTTTCCACATCAGCAGGATGACTTGAATTGAAGTTAGCTGGAGTGACATGGCTTTGTCTCTAATTTAAATCAATAAATTCAATTTTGTAGGCTAGAGGTAGAATTGTGCATGGGTTGATTGCTAAAATATAGAAATCAAGTGGAGTTGTTGTTAGTTAAACTCAGTTACACGAGATTTATTCATTAGTAGTGTCAGTAGGAATTTAGTGGAATAGTTTTAACAATTGTCATATTATTGATCTCTCAGTTAACTGGTCAATTTACTATAGTCCCTGTCATGCATGGAATTTGAATTTCCTTGTTGAGGTGGAGGAAAATGCACATTGTAATTGTAAATTCTATACTAGTTGAGTGTATAGATCTTGCAGTGGAGTAGGTGGTTAGTTGCTCTAGAAATTGCGCAAGGAAATAGGGAATTCTCTTATTTTTTAGGGGATAATTTCATCAAGGATTGCTCAAGAAAACAGGAGGAAATAAAAGGCCTATTTTGGCTTAGTGTTGGTTAGAGCAGGTTAGTGAGCAAGAGATCAAAATTACAGTGAAGGGTGTGCTCCATGTGTGCAACAATAATTATAATTGATCTATATTCTCATATGAATTAATCCTAGTTGGGATTCCCTGTAAAATCATTGTGTTCCTTATGTTTTAAAGGTTTCATGTTATTGCATGTGTTTCTATTGCGTGTTTTCCTTCCACGTAATTTAGTAGAAGAAGTTTGTGTATATTGATTTTAGTTCGAGTTCAATTAGCAACTGCAAATTTCCTGCCACTTTCTAGAACATAGGCAATCCAAGTGCACTTAGTTTGTTATTTTTTATATCCTTTAAGCCACATATAACTAGTTATATAGATCATTTATGGGAAATTTTTAAAATAAAAAGACACATTTCATGAGATTAATAAGGTTTGGAAATTATTTTCTTATATCAAATTCATTTATTATTGTTGTTGCATTTAACTATAAACTATATTTTTCAACTTCTCATTTCATACTAGATCAAGTTTTTAGTTGGGTATTCTTCCAAATTAAATTTGATTCTTTAGCTTAAATACTTCCCAACATTCAATATTATTATGTTTCTTGGATGATGTTATCCCACCTAAAACATCATCTAACATAAATTTGGCTCCATTCAAGCACACCCCCAACCCAAACCTTTCTTAGTGTGAAACCCAAAAAATCATAGAGCTACTGCTTATTCTATTCAATTTTGGTTCTATTAGCTCAATGCCCACCAAGTGTACCATATTTTAGCAATCGTATATGGTTTTTTTAAGCTTCCCTCCCTCCCACCATTGGCTTGATTGTATATCTCTTTCTAAATATCCATCACCTACATTCTGACAACAATATTATACTTCTTTTAGACTACTCTACAACCTAAACACTCCCTCAACCGAGATTTATGTATTTGGATCCTACCTTCACTAGTAATTTAGCCTAGTTATTATTTAGTTTAGTATTTAAATATACTAATTTGTATATTATATGTGGTACACCACTTTTAAATGATGTATCCCTATAAAGATATTTCTTTAATTGGAGATAGAATCTATCTCTCTAACATTTTTCAAGATGTATAGTATTCTCTTATATATGTTCTATGACATTAGTTTATCATTCCCACATTCATGTTCCATTTAAGTACCTATGTTTCATTACTCAAATGTCTTGGGAAAGGATGAATTAGTAAACTCATGGATCCACATAATAATAGATATACTTTAAAATTTCCTTGGAAATGAATGGTATACCTTAAAATCTACTTCTCATTAGAAACCACTTAGAAGGTCCAACCCTAGATTAGTCCCGCTAATAATATAATTATCAAACATTTACATTAAACTAAATAAATATGCGAATACCAGCTATTGACTTAATTGAATAAGTACTTAGGATTAATTTCATAGAATAATGGGATAATTTATTTTCTATTCTTCATATGTACATAACCTGATGTGGAAATGGTTGCAATTTTGACTCATAAAAAATGTTTTCACTCTCCAAATCTCCTTTTTGTTTGTGATTGTCAAGGGAAAGACTAGTTGGCTATGACCATCCTCAATAGTGTTATAAAAAACAATCTCATATCTCAAGACTTGGTATCCTTTTTTCAACTTGCCACTACAATGTACACCACTTCTCCTTATTACCTTGTTTGTGTAAAAAAATGCAATCTCATTTTTTGGTTAACAATGGTGATCCATAATCCTCAATTATCTTGCCTTACTCTTACGAAACCAATTTCAACAACAACTTATTTAATTAATATGATTATTTACTAATAACTTATAACTCTTTTAAAATGAAAAAGTGTATGATGTCACCCCCATTACAATAAATCTCCCTTATAGTGTTATAATCTAATTAGTCAACTTGTATATATGCTTTTTTCTCTCGGTTGTACATATCAAAAAATACTCCTATAGATTTACACCATCCTCCTTAAACCTTAAAATTTGTTTCCATCATCCTCCTATACCCCCAACCTTACCTCGTTATCTAGTTTTCATCCTAAATTCATCCTATACCCAATTCATCGTAATTCATATGTTGTTTTCCTCTCTAAAACCTCTAAAAATGACTTCTATGGTATCCATTATTATTCGAACAACAATTTTTATCTTTTTTCCTCCTTCCCTTCCTACACCTCATGCCTTAATTCCTATTGTTCTCTCGATGCATATAGCACACTTATCTCCATCAATGATAAGAAATTGAGGAGAAACATATGATCAAGATCTCACCACAAAACACAAAAGGTCTCAAATTTTTGGTCATGAACAATAATTTTTTCTTGAAAAAGGAATATATCATGTGGTCCAATGCTCTAGTTACCATTTGGAAAACATATATCATGCATATACAATTCCTACTTACTAGTTAGGTTCAAAATGTCCTATCACTAATTGTTATACTTCAAAAAGTGGAGTATCTTTCCAAAATTACTCCTAATTAGCTTGTAATACAACGTTTTATATGACTTCTTTACATTTAATAAACATATTTATATAGGCTACAATTCACCTTAATATTGTTATGATTCTATAGAAACAACAACATCCCACCGTAACACTCCCTCTCAACCTATTAAACTATATTGGGATGTGGAATGTATTACTTGATAAGCTCACCTGCCCTCCAAGGTCTATTATGAGGATGAGGTTACAAAGGTACTCTTTTTCCAACTTCATCAAAACAACAAACTCATTCCACAATCAATTTCATATCATCCAAATATTTTCAATGTTATAAATTTGATCTCAATATGACTCCATGAATAAAAGTTATGTCAATTTAAATATTGGCCAATCAGATAGAGCGACATCAACATGAAGCTATCATGTGACATCCAAGTGGCTTCCACCTAGCCCATGTGGCATTTCCACATCAACAGAGTCTAGTGTTTTCCATGTGACCCTATCACTTCAACATGATGTGGGCCACATGTGTATTTGGATGCCTCCCCCTACATGGAATCCATGTAGCCATTGCCAAGCTCCTGCAAAACCTACACATAAAATTTATTGTGTGGGCCCTAATCTAGTGTAGATGGGATCAATGCTACATGCAAAGATGATTGAAACTTTCATAATTGGATGCTAAATGTCTAGATATGGGACCCTTGGTGGAGTAGGGGAAATTTGGCTTTGATGGAATCAAGTCCTTACACATAGATGATTGAAACTCCTGCCACCAAATGTCAAATTCCTGACTCTGCATCCTCTACTAGATAAGGGAAATATGGTCTAGATGTGGTCTGGTCCATGGAAATAGATGATGATAACTCCCATCACTAGATGCTAAAATGTCAGATGTTTGAAAGAATGGGGGAATATTTCCTAGATTGGATTCAACTGACATGTGTAGATGATGACTTCTCCCATCACTAGATGTTGGATGCCCAGATGTAGGATCCTAGACAAAATTGGGGACATACAACCCATATGAGATCCAATAGATGTACATAGATGATGGAAACCCCATTCACTAGATTCCATATGTCCTCATGTGGGATCCTTGTCGAAATAGGGGAAATCCAGCCTAGATGGGATCCAATCCCAACATTGGTCACACACACCTTAGCCAAGTCATATGGTAGAGGGTTGGATATCCACTATCTAAAAGACCTTTCAATGAAATATTCCATGCCTTTGGTTGTTGATGGACTCATCATTCAACCTTGAGTCTAGTCTTTTCTATATCTTACTGTCATTTCTTTGCTCTAATGAATCCAATTAGAGTCAAACACAAAGGATTACAGAGTTATTCTATGTTTAGCTACAAGGCACTGGAATTTTCATGTAAGATTAACCATGATCATTAACATGGATTCAATAATAATAGACACCAAGAACCATAAAAATTCATAATTTATGCACATGGAATAAAACAAAAGACCTGTTGATGCCTCGAAAATCGTTGCATCAACGTCAGGGAAAACCACCCGGTCCGAACCTTAAAGGCAGCCCCTTTTCCATTTGGTGTGGTGGCTCCGACTGGATATAATGGGACCAGTTTCCCAATGACTTGTAAATAGGATGGATAAGTGGTTTATTTTTTATTATCTAATGATAATTATGGATGATTTATTCTAAAACACAAAATTATAAACAACTAATCTATCCCGGGAAATTTCCACTTTAGTGTAACTTTTGATGATCTTTATCTACAAATAGGCATATCGATGACTCTATTGAAAAATAAAGAAATTCATTCATATGATAATTACTTTGTTCAAGTAGTTGAACAAAGTAATAATTAAAACATTATTACACTATTCTTCATATATCATTGACATAAATATGATTGAAAGAATAAGGATAAGGACTGTTGTTAAAACACATACATATATCAAATGATAGCAAGATTGAATAAACATTTATTCATATAAAAGAATGGAGCAAAGATAGATAATAGTACCATATGCAATTTGAATCCCTTCTGATATCAATCGCATTCAGATCCTGTCTTCCAACTTAGAAATACTCTCAGAAAAAGCAATAGTGCATATCTCATCAAAGTATTCTTCACTAAAATTCAAAATATAGGCCCAGTCTTCATAAAAAATATATGTCGGAAGCACAATAGTGTGACTCCAGATCCAATTTTTATACAAAAATTGAAGACCCTTTCTAAAGACATGAAAGGGTCTATAAATACTATCTAGGCTAACTAATTATGAAAATAAAAATGCTATGATATGGTATAATCAAATCATGAAAATCTCCTTGAAATAGGCATGCTTGCAGTCAGTAGAATGATTCACTGTTTCAGCCGATCATCCTTTGGTTTGAGTTAGCATATAGCAAGCATTGGTTGCAATTCTGGAGGGTGCCTCAGACGTGAATGCAGTTGGGCTGAATACGTAGCATCATGAATTTTGGGAATCATGTAACCGATTGCATCGGTTAAACATTTCAGTGTTGCCTTTTGACTATGTGGTTTAACCAGGAAGAACCAAAAGGTGTCCCAAGTTAAAATTTGGATGCCCGCGATTAATCTTTCCTTCTTTTCTAAATCTTGCTTGCATGACTGCTCCAATGCTTTAGCTGATGGAAATTTACCTAGAGTGCACTCTGAAATCAAATTAGATAGATAAAAAGTATCATTAATTAATTCAATCAAATTACCAGTTACTAATCTACATCTCGGAATTTCCCTTTTTGCTTTCATCAATTGGGATTGCCATTCTAGGAAAAGAATCTTTGTGTGATTCTAGAATTTTAGGCAGATTTGCAGCTTGCCCTTCATTGGTTTCTTTCTAGGCAAGGAAGTTTGTCAATATCTCATCGTCCTATTCCAAATTCTGCCTTTTATCAACTAATTTGTCAATCATTGAAGAAGAAATCTCACAGAGGGGCTCAACAAGAGAAATATTATGACATAGTAAATTTAACTATTTAATCAATGCCCTATTGATTTGAAGAGCTTTGGATCTGAACTCTGCTAGTTGAGGAAGACTTTTGAAATTTTCTATTTGTTGAGTTAGTTGAGCGATTTTCTCATCTTTTGATTTTCTCAATTGCTCATTCATTGTCTTTAGCTTGGCCAATGCTAGGGATAATTCTTTTTGTTTCTGTACTGCACTTTGGTCTATCCTTTGCTTCTCCTTGAGAAATTTCTTATTTAGCTGGTTATTTGATTACTGTTGTGCTGCTAACTGTTGCTCCAACTGCTCTATTCTCTGTTGCCTTTCGGATACCTGTGCTTCTAGTGAAATAATTATCTGATCTTTTTCATTGAGTAAATTGCTAATTTTTGACGCTTTATCCATAGTAGCTGCCGAGTATGCCCCGTCATATTGAGAGAGTTTTGTAAGGTCTTCAAAAGGATTAATTTCTTCTCTCCATACCACATTAGCCATTTCTATTTGTGTAGGTAAAAGAGAGGATTGATCAAACTTTCTATTTTTCCTTTGTCTTTTTACTACAGCCTTATGTTTGGGGTTGTAAAAGACATCTAAAGGTGGTATTTCTTCTACATGTAGGATGATTTCATGAGATGGATTTTTTGGAATTATCTCCATATCTTTTTGAATGATGGGTGGGCACTGGTTCCTTCAGTTGGAACCATACTGGTTGTTGTTTTATGACCAGTTGTCACTCCAGGCGTGCTAAATTCCTGTAAAGTCTCAGTATTTTTTATAATGGAATCAAACTGTTGCCATTCTTGAAGAAGCTTGGGATCAATCTGAGCATCTATATTCATGAGCTGGCTATCTTTTCCCTACTCCTGTTTCTATTCATGTTCTTATTTTTGTTTCTGTTCGGAGGTCTTTTCCACATCAGAAATATTTCTAGTAACTATTTGTTCAACCTGACCGAATGACTAGGCTTTAGGATCTATAACTAAAAGGTCTAAAGGCATAGTTTGCAACCTCTTCTCTCTAGGCCTGTTAAACACTTCTAATCCTTCATCTTGATATTTAACTCTAGCCAATGATTTAACTTGAAATAATGATTGGGCTAAGGAAAATATATCATCGAAGTCATCCTTTTCAAGATCAAACTTTGCAAGTTTGGGTTGTTCAAGAACATTATAGGCAACTTTTCTTGGATCATATTTCCTATTGGGGATTGTTGCAAGATTCAACGTTTGTATTTTTTCTTCCTCCTTTTTTGCATGTTTGTAATCATGAAGAGTGAAAACACCGCATCCTAAAGGGAATGTAGGCCATGCCTATTTCCTGGAATTTCTAAGGGTTTTGGATGTCCCTTCTACTGTAATTTGATAGGCTAATTCCTGAGCTAACAGTTTATTGGGCACATATAGTGGAAGGACATGAGGTTTTTTAAGGCTACCAAAAAGCCTTATAAAAGTGAATTTTTCTTCCCCAAACCAACTGCATACTGCTGTCAAATCTGTTTCTGCTTCTGGGGATATCTTCGGAGCAGGCTTATCAAGAATAAAGTAATAAATAGGCATAATAAAACCGTTGCAGATTTTGTACATATGGTTGTTGTAATTAGCCTTCCATAACTGATCATGATATATATGGATTGGCTTAGGGTCTGCGGGGATCGATCTCGACCCGAGCAAAAGAAATTTAGAATTGAAACAAATAGTGTCCATAATGTAAGCAATGTAATAGAATGGGGGAATGGTCCTAGTAGTTTGATATGCATTGTCTATATACTCTAGGATTGTTGTGGCTAACTTGTTAGATAAAATCTTGGCCCAATCCATTACATAACCATTGATTGCCACCTCCATTAGAGGGACCATTTCTATAGTGAACTTAGGAGAGTCATGTATTCCCCACATTCTGCACATCATAGCTCTGGCATAATAGGAAGGAGAAGCCAATGAGTCCACAGAGTACTTACCCGATGATTTGTGCTTGTGCTTCTCAGGAAAATGTCTCCCTTGCTTAATTAGGTCTGATTTTGACTCATTTTCTTTTGTAAACACCTCAAGAAAGGATTTGTTATACCACTTTACAGGCTCAGGTAAGTGATACATTTTCCTTAGATCATCTACCTGAAATGAGCCAAATATCCTCCTGTTAGCTGTGTAAAATGTTCTGTTTGTAACTGGAATTTTTTCCACTACCCATCTCATGACATTAGTATATGGGAGGACTTTAGCCCGAGAAGGTATTCTGTGAAGAAAGGAGCATGCCAACTCTTTAAGAGTTCCTTCAGGCTTATCATTTGAACCAGTGGTGGTGTCTTCTGATAGTTCTTTGGGCTCTTCAATTTCAATTAGATTATAGATACCTTCCCAACTAGTATTTCCTAGTCCAAGACATGTCGTGTCTAATATTAATCCTTTTTTACTTGGTTCGAGATATTTGGCTAGCTGAGCTACTGCTACAGGAGCTGATGCTATAGATTTTTTTGACTTCCTTCCCATTTTGCTTCATATTTCTGTTCTTAGCAGAATTCTGCACAAGCGATTGCAAAACCGTGATACGGAGAAATACTATAATAGACCAATATGATAATGAAAAAGGACTTATGTCGATCAATAGGTGGTAATGGAATATAGTTAAACGTTGCCGCAGATGAAATCTAAAGAAAATATCTACCCTTAACTACTTCATTGAATAACCATTTAACCTTTCAATCATGGTAAAGATGGTTTTAAATGCCCATCATGTCTCTTATATGTCGAATGACAAATTGAAGCATGCTTTAGATTTGTTTGATGGATGATCATTGGTAAATTGCAAATTTGCAATCAGGAATATCAAGGGAACGACTTTAACACTTGCTTGAATATCTCGATCTCCGAATAAGTGATATAATGCATGAAAACCAATTTAAATATATCCTTGAGATGCGCACCTAATAAATATATCGCAATCAGGAATGGAGTCCGGCTTTACGGTTTTGTCAATGTGATTTCTCCGATTGTCGATTGTGATATTTTTTTATCACATTGGAGGATTTGAGTCTGCCTTCAATTATGTCTTGGCTTATTATTGTCATTGTCGATTTGCTGATTGTGATATGTTTTATAGCATTGGAGGAATTAAAGGGCTCCATTATATTGTGCTTGGCATTTGGCTTTTCTGATATCTGATTGTGATTGCCTTTTCAGATCGAAGTAAATGGGTAATTTTTATTGTGGCTTTGTATGTTTCCTTTGTTATTGCGATATGTGATCTTCCAATCGCTTTATTGTAATAACGAAGGGTTTCATAATATTTTTTAAAGTCATACTTTTTATTTTTATTTTAAAAAAAAACTTGCCAAATGATTGATTTACCTTAAGCCTTTTAATAAGGGTTTTTCTTATGATGGGTTAATACCAATTTTATTTATGAACACACAAATCTTATTAAGGGAACCATTTCTTATTTAAATTTTATGTGACAATTTTTTAAGAAATGGGGGGTTGTTGATTAGCACAACAAGACCATATGAAAAATAGAAGAAATACATGGCTCCACAAGCCAACTCCTCAATTTCAATATTTTCTATAATGAACTATGCCTAATTATCTACATTTTCTTTCTATAGGGTATTTTTGACTTCTTTAATGAGATAGGATGTCTTCAATTACCCTCAAGGAAGATTAAAGGTGTGCATGATTACACAAGAGAGTTATAGGTCATGTATTAAACATTGAACCTCACAGTATTAAGTTGATTATAGTTCTCAATCACTGTAATAGCATATAGGTGTGCACAATTAATAGGTTGACAACTTCATTCATGAACTAAGTGTCCTCAACATTGACCAAACATTCATTTAGATCATAACATATAAAAATATTCTATGAATATTGATTTTGACAAAAAAATTAACAATACAAAACATATATTATAACCAAAGACATAATAAGTTGTAGTCAACTACAAACATACAGTGATTGCAAGTAATCATCCATGAGACATATATAACCACACATTATCTTATAACATAAGAAACATTGTCATAAGTCATAAAAAATATGCTTAAACCATTTTATTTATTTTATTGTGTTATATTGGTTGGCAACTACAAGAGGGACTTCGAATCTCTTTCCAACCACAGGCAAGCTACACTACAATCTCTCTTGTAGCTTACCAACCCCAAACTAGATCTAGAGGATGAGGAGATGATTTCATAGGGGAAGTTAACATCAAGGATTGATCAAAAACTTAAGATATGGAGTCCACTCTATAGGTGGTCATTCAATTTCTCTTTGGTTGTAAGCATTGTGATGACTCACTTACTTGTTGAGTTTCAAAACAAATGTATTCACCCAAATTCCTTAAGCTTACATCGCTAAACTTCAATGATTAATTCCATGACAAGGGTGGTTCATTAGCTAGTTATAAAGAACTTAGCATGCACTAAGTGGTTCAACAACCGAACATTAAGCATTGTAGAAATTTTACCGGAGAGATATTCAATTCACTGAGAGGAAAAATTGAATTTACTATCAGCAATAAAACACAAAACATAAACATTAAGCTAATGCACACAATATTTACCCTAGGAACAACCAAACTCCACGGAAAAACTCAACTCCATGGAAAAACCAACTAATAGAATTCCATTAGTCCCTTGGCCAAAACCAATCCAAGTTTGCCAAGTGAGCCTTCACCACTCACCTCCTTCGTCGATTACAACAGAGTTTCTCCAAAGCTTTTAAAGGATCAATTTCATGCAATACATGGGCACAAAACCATGAGAAATAAAAAAAATGGCCCAAAAAAACTATTGATGAACTGATCAACTTTGAATATTTCCCTAAGTCACCTTTATGTAACAAGCACCCAGTGGTTCACTAGCAATAAAACACATCAAAGGTAGGAAAACTCTCAATTCCAGGGACTAATTCCACTATGAGGGTGGCTTATCAACCAATTTTCAAGCATGTAGTGAGAACTAAGTAGTTAATTAGTCTAACTACATGCACCCAGTGGTTTATTAACCATTTGAGAAGAACATAGTGGTTCATCAACTAGTAGGAAAGAACTAAGTGGTTCATCCACTAAAGGCAAGCACTTAATAATTGAATTTTGTCACTAAACATAAAACATGGAAAAGAAGCTTATACAAATATCTTATTAGTCTCAGACATAGTGAAAGTGAGAAACTCTCAGAGGCTCAGGGTATAGGCATCAAGTCTACAAAATTCCACTCAAATGAAATATCTAGCATTGTCCTGATTTGAACTTGAAGTCCTCTATTCTCAAGGAGATATCGACACCCATGCACTAGAGTTTTGAATAGTGAAGTACTAAGTGATTGAATTTAAGTTGAATGCTCACACCCCAGATTCACTTCTATTATGTGTATATGTATAATTTTTCCCACATCCCTTGATACATATGAGAGAGAATTTCCTTAGCTCTTTGGTTCCTTTTCCCAAGAGCCCCCTCTTCTATCTGTGAGATGGAAATAATGGGAATGGGCCCTGCCTAGTTCAATCTATGGTCTCATAAATGAATTATTGAAAACTTTATTAATCCATTTGGACTAAATCTCATCCTATTAAAACCTTTTAGGTAATGGATCCCCATCTTTGCAATTAGCTTCGACATTAAATTTAGCTAGTTCAAGTCATCGGTTTTCGGGTTGGGAATGGCCTTACAAATATGAAAGTAGGAAAGCTTCCCTCATATCAATTATATGTAAGGTTGTCCCTTCTTCAGTTGTTTTTAGTTAACTACTACTAATAATAATTAACACTTGTTTAATTAGATATTTAATTAGACATGGTTTTCCATGTTTGTGTTGTGGTTACATTTGACATTAAAAAAGGTAGGGGCCAAAACAAGGGATGTTACAAACCCCATTCCCTTAATGCAACATTATGCTTTCTGTTCTATAAATATAGAAGGATATGATAAAATTTGTTATATAGTCACAACTCTTTACAACTTCTTATATATTAACAAAAATGGGTACATTTTCCTCATTTATTTCGCACATTCCCCATATACCTCATCTAGTCTGAAGTACTTCCATTATTAATTAACCTTATTTATTACATGATTTTGGAGCATAATTTATCTCTAGTCTAGGATGCACTGTGGTTCTAGTTGCAATTCTCCCTTAGGTTCCACCTTCAATTTCGATAATTGATGCTTGATGATCTACTTTCCAGTTATCTAACCCTACATAAATTTGAGACACATTCTCAGCTACATCGCTCAGTTATTTTCTCTTACACATTGTATGCCATTTTATCATTCCACTACTATTGGTGAGGAAAACACCTTTGCAGACAATTCCCTCCACGTGTCCAACATTGGAATGGCCACCTCTTGATCCCCTTGGCCTCTTCTCTTGCTAGTTTAGTGGGTCAATCTCTATTGTTAGTAGAGAAAGTTCATTGGAATCCCCCTTTAGAAGGGGTGGTGAACTTAGTATTATTCCCCATTTTCCTATGCCCATACGATCTTAATCCTTTTCCTTTGATTATGGTTTTATCTTTCTTCTTCCAGTCTATCTAGAGGTCAACCTTATTCTTAGAATGTTTGTAACAATGCTTAGTTTTTGGATGGTGTCTTCTAATGTTCTAGGCTTATCAAACTCAATCTTGTCTTAGTACGCTTGTGGTAACCCACTGTGGTAACTTTTAATATTCTCTTTCTCATCTCTGACATGCAAAACCTATCACAACAATTCTGAGAGTCTATTTTTCTATTAATCCATAATAATTTTGCCTAGCTTATGCTAATGGAAATATTTAATTTTATTGTCATAGTACCTCTCAAATACAAATTTATCATGAAAACAAGGTAAAAGAAGTAAACCAAGCATATAAACTTCTAGTGATACTTACCTAGTAGGATCAATAAAATATTTGCTTATCAAAAAGGGGAGTCACACCAAGATGTGAACTTTTGGTGTTACTTGAGTTGTACATCTTCACCTAGTATGCTTGATAAAGAAAAAAAATCGCTTGCATGAATAAGGAAAAACATGCAATTACTAGCACAACAAGGGCTTGTGGGGCTCACTTGAGCTGGTTGCATCGGTTCTTATATCCCATATTACCTCCCCTCATCCAACAGGTCTTAAATTCTAGGGAATATAATAAGCAAATATATCACCAATGCTCTATCTCTCAAGCACCTCCCTGGCAACGACACCAAAAATGTTTAGTGGAATAATTGACAAAAACTAACTCAAAATTAATTATCAATCATAGATTGTATACTTTGAGGCAATACACTTTTTGTGTAGAGATTGATACACTATTAATATACTACACTAGATTCCCAACTAACTTCCTAAACAAAGTCTCACACCTAAAAAGGATCAAAACCTTGCATTACCCTAGGCTTCCATTATAGAGTCTTTACATGAGACTAAAATAAATTAGAATATATTTAGTGGTAGAATAACTCACACAACTCAATCAAGGAACCTATTTAAGAGACCATTGGATACATGCAATTATTCCCTCGTAGAATAATCGACATAAATGTTCCCTCAAGTCATTAGGAAGTCACAAATTTCAAGAACTCACTGTGGCTTCAGAACCTATCTTACATGAAAGGAGTTTAGGGCATGTAAAATAAAGTTCCTGTCAACTATCCAACATTGTTATCATACGATTGAAGTAAGAAACGATTAAGGATAAATTTTCCCTACGTATGCAACTGTTATATACTCATTTTGTAATTTAAGTGTAAGGTGAATGCAATCAAGAGTGAAGTTTGTAATGATAGAATAAAATATCGTTTAGAACCACTATGAAAACCAACAAAAAAAAATAGTAAATATAAATGCAACACTATAGAAACACTTGTGTTGTTCTTGCATATATAAAATAGAGTGTGTTCTCTCAAACCAACAATCCATATATTAGATCACAAGAGAGAATAGACTAAATTTAATATGTAAGATTCAATATCCGATTTAAGACAAGAACTCAGATATATTCCATATTGAAACCATAGACATCCAACCAATCATTGATCTATTATTTTTTTATCAAGATAAGAAAACCTATGTACAAATAACTCATGCATTAACTAATAAATCACATGATCTATTCGTTGCATGAATGGATCTACCGAAATAGAGCATCTCTTACAATATTAAAAGAACACACAATAAACTAACATTAAATTGCACAAAAATGAAGGGAAGCACATTAATTTGGTGGGCCTAGGCCAACCGGTAGATTTTCCTCCTAATGAAAAACCAAATCAACACAAGATTAATCACAACACATAGAATAACCTAGGAATCCACAATTTATATTGATAAATCCAAAAATTACATAGGAAAAATATAAAAAGGTTTGACCTGGTGGGCATACTAATGAGTGACATTATAGATTTGAAGCAAGAATGAATCATGGTGACCTTACTACTAAGCTAGTCTACGGCCAACATTAGGTTTTTATAATAAATACAATGCATAAAAATCTCGATACATGCCATATTCAGATCCTATTCCAAGAAGATACTTGAGAGACCTAATGATCTCCAGGTATCAAAGAGAAATAGATAGAACATCACAAAACAAGAATAGGCAGGTGGGAATTTGTTGAAGGAAATCGAATAAAGGAGCCTTGAATATTGGTGTTAAAATGGAACTAACTACCAAAATACAATGCCAATGAGGCACACAACATTGACCATAGATCTACTATGATGGGTTAATGAGCATGTTGATGCCACATTTTAAATAATCCGCATGTTGTTTTTCCATTATAGGTTGCACACATAAGCCAAAATTCGACTCCACTTATGAGACTTTTTTAGGTTTGCAAGATGTACATAACCTTTATTAGTAAACCTTAATAATAATAATTAAGCTCAAAAAATGCATCCAAAACATATATTTTTGATATGAATTAGTGATTTACATTGTAACTTCTAATTATCCTAATTTAACATGATATCCCTTTGTTCTATGTGAAATTGCTTTGTATGAGGCTAAATGTAGGATTTCAAACAGGTAAAAAAGGGGAATTTTAGAACAAAGAGATCTTCATTTCCTAGCCTAAAAAGTGAGGATGCATCTAGTCTATGCCATGCCATCTTGGTTTACATTTTCAAATTGCAATATTCCACCGGATCTCACACTCTCAGTGTGTGCCAAGCCATCCTAACATCTCGCCGTGCAACCACAAAAGGGTGTTTCTTAGAAATTTTTTGTTTTAAGTCTTATATGGATCATACATATATGTCGATGCATGCTTACCTTTACCTCATTTATGTGATTTCATGTTAAATTATCTTCACATTTTTCACCAAAGAAGGTAAGAAACAACATTTTTTGATGATGTCCACATTCTACCCACCGTACTTACCACCTAACGCCTCCCACACTAGGACAACATCCCCTAAGCTTAGTCATTTAGAAAATAAAATCCAAAATTAATTTTTTTCCTTCATTGTGTAGTTCATGAAGCTTATCCATGGCTTCAAAATTATTTTGGGAAAGAAACATAAGGATCAAATCCTTAGTTTCACACATAGGTTTCTAAAGTGTTTTTATCAAACAAGTTGCTTAATTTAGTCATGTTATATCTATTCATAATACTTTCCCAATCTTGTATCTAAGTTCTCTTCCATGTTGATATCCATGGGTACCATTATGATGGAAAAAGGAAAAACCCTAAATGTTGTTTTGTATTTTCTCTACAAATATTTCATGTATTTCCCTCTACAATTTGTGAGATATACCTATTGCATATGATGTTTTATATAAACTAACCATGCTTTGAATTGTGATGTAAACAATGGAAAACATCTTAGAACTGGTTGCCTTGATTGGTACACTACGCTTCCATTCATGTCATGCTTTGCACATAGTTTCACAAATTTTTGAAAAGAAGATTACATGTGCACAAAAACATTTCATTTCTATTGTTATATTCATTCTATAACTATGTTGTTCAAAGAACTTCTTCTTGTTGCATGTGTCAATATTTTTTCCCACATTTCATATAATTTTCCTTCTGTGTGTATGCAAAACACTCTGACAATTATGTGAGACATGATTTTAAAAAGTCCTTTATTTTCTTGATTATTTATTTATGCTCATGAACTAATTTCTTCATGATAGATTTTCTTGGTCACAGTACACTACGAATCTATTTAGTGAAGGTCCTTAGGATAAGTTAAGGGTTCAAGCCAAAAGAACAAATGTATCATGGAAAAAAAAAATCCAATTCTCCATACACTTTGATGGAGACTTATAGGAGTTTAATTAGTTGAGTCATACAAGCCACTTATACCTCAAAGTTCCTCCTCCATCAACTCTTACTCTTCATGTTTCACAAAATGTACCTCTCCTACATCTTAGCATCATGGAAATCGTACAACCCCATGTATCTCAACATCATACATTACAACATTATGGTTGAGAAGCTAACCTTCACAATCCAAGATATGGATTTCCACATTGGCATTATATTTCAAAACACTCAATTCAATTTATGATTATTTCAACTTAGGTACCTTCTAAATTATCTTAGGCCACATCTTTACATGACCCATGATTCCCCTGATCACATTGCATTGGGAAAGTTTCATATGTTATTCATTCTTGTACATTCTCCCTCTAAGGCCACTTCATCACACACACATACTAAAATTTCAATAGTAGAAGTAGGGGAGAGGAGAGAAATATCATTCCAGGAAATGCACGCAAACATACAAGGAGAAAAGGAGAAAGATGGGAAAAGACCACTCTATATGGATGGCCCTATTAGACATCCTAAGCTAACATGAGTTTCTTCTTTGTCATGATCCTTTTTACTTTAGATTACTTGGGAATATTTCAGACTACGACATGATCATGTTTTTGAGATAACATATTATCTTTTATTATGACACATTATTTGATGGAATTATTATGGATTGGAGATATAAGGATAATTTCACATGTTTCTTTATATATGATCATAGATACGGGGATGATTCATACAAATGACTCCTATGGTGATCATATTCTTATGGATGTCATATTTACATATGTTTGATTTCATGGGAGTTACAAGGTTTAATGAGAGTATTTCATGGAAATAATTAGGGACCCCACCTGCTAATATAATTCTAATTAATTAAAAATATCCTTATAAATTCCTTCTACCAGATTTAAAGGAAAAAGAGTTTAGTATAATGAGAACATTAATCATAAATTAAATTTTCTCTCTGGCTACCCAAAGAGAATATAAAATCAAGAATAAGGCACAAAAGGGAGGATGGAAAATAATAGTGAGGAGAGATATGCATAAGTTTTAAAGTTGTTAATTTTCATTTGATACATTTATTATTAACTGCAAGAGCTCACCTATTTTGGTGAAATAAAAAATATTTCAATTAGTAACAAGAGGAAAGTAAGCTAATCAATTTTATGGTCATTCGATTAAGGTTTCTATTTGTTTCTTGCACTATTTTGTGTGATTAAAAGGTCTAACATTTTTTATATTAGTGCTAATTGGTGCGCTTTTTTCAGAACATATTATTCATTCAATATTATCAAAAGACTACAAGATTCCTAGCGACTTTGTCTTTTTGGCATCAAAGTGTCTATGTATAAGTATTTTTACATGAAAGACATTTTACAATTGATTTTTTGTCTAGATTCTCGCAAGAATTAGCCAAAGAAATATGTTGTACCCATTTTTCATTAATAAAATCAGTATTTGATAGCCATTATATTTATGGCATATATCTCCAAAATTTTATTTTATGTTGTTAAATTTATGAGAAAATTCGCTGATATTAGTGCCTGAAATTATCAATAAATTTATGTAAGATTCCAATACATCCTTCTATGGTTTTATGGCTAATAGAGTATGATGAAAAAAAAAGCTCATAATTCTATTTATTGATTTATTTTCATACTTACCAAATTTTAATATACTCGCATTATATAATGTACATGTTGTTTATATTATCTCTCTTTCATTAGTTTTTTTGTTGCAAAATAGTTGTGTTTTATTTCAGTGTATAAATATGATGTATGTAATTTGTATATAATTTATATGTAATTAAATTGATGGCAATAGACTTTGATCACATTCCCATTATCTCACCCTCCCCATGAGATTGGAATAATTTGGTAGCAAAGCATAAGAAACATCGCTCGTTAATAAGTTATGTTTATTCACACATACCAAGTGTTGCATTCCTCAAATAATGTAAATCACTCATACAATTATGTTTCTATCATGTCAAGGAGGTATTTAATGTGCGGTTCATAGTCCTTAGAATCCCTTCTTATTTATATTACATATTTTTGGTTAGAACAAGGTCTACTATCCTCATGCTAGAAATTTTGGACTAGTCCCTTACCTGCTCTAATTGACATCATATCAAAATGAGGTGGCATAATAGTGAAGTCATAAAAATATATTTGGCCACCTATTTTGAGGATATCTCATCTAATATAATACTTTAGAAGGGTTTTAACATTGCATTTAATGATATGGGATGTGTGTTTTACAAAAAAACATTTTCTTGTGATATTGTTAACAACTGATTATGATAGGATACAACATTATGGTCTTGGAATCAATTTGTCCTACTTGTAATGCTTGTATAACTATCTTCAATTGGTTATAATGTTATAGTGATGCAGAAGCATTCAGCCTAAGGAAAATAATTGTATTTTATAGACATAGGGGGGTCATGTGTTTTAAGGAAGTTGGTTTTCTAAGCCTCAATTAATGTAATATTTAGGCTTTTAAGTGATTAGAATAGGAATTAATTAGATGTGTCAGGATGTTTATAAATGCTCTTGAATAAAAGAGAACATGAGTGGTTAATAATGACAAGGGAGTTAGAAGTCAATTATAACTATAAAGGTAGTTTCATGTTTCGAGGAACTAGAGAGAGTTCTTAGGAATTAATTGAAGTCAGAAGTGGGCATAGAGGACATTTATGAGTCAGTTCAGTAGATCTAGGATTTGAACCAGAATTAGTTGAATAGAACCTTTATGGTATAAATGTAAGCCTACAGGTAGAGTAAAGAGGAGGTCACTGATATTGAAGATAAGGCCTGTGAGAGACTGAGAGTCTTGAATGTAATAATTTGTTTATTATATATATATATATTCTATATATATATATATATATATATAGTTATTCCCTAAACTATGTAATTGTGTGAAATGAGTATTTATGAATGAATTATATGTGAATTCGTAGGTTCTGTAACAGGGGTTGTAGGTAGAATTCTCAAGGACATGCAGAGGAGGAGAATGATTCAGAGGAATCATAAAGAGATCTTTGAATCTAGTTGAAGACCAAAGTGGAGCTCTAGCGAAGTAGTGAAGTGAGAATTCACAAAGGTTAACCTCAAAGAAAAGGTTGAGCAATGGAAAAGCGGAACCCGAAACCCTGAAGGAAAGCCCAAAACCACAAGTAAAAACATTAAATGATGAATTAAAGTTAAAGAAAAGGAATCAGTGGAGAGGTGAAGAGGTAGTGCAGAGGAACCATTAGATGTCAAAGATCAATAGTCATCACATGAAAGAAGAAGGGGAAGATAACTCACAAAGAAGCAGCTTTTATATAGGGAAGTGGATTTCAGGAAGAAGAAGGATCGTAAGTGGTATTATTCCATTTGCCTCTAACACCATTCATAACACGACATATAACAGAGTAGAGGAGAGGGGAAATTGATTTATCTGGCACTTAAACCCCATACTTGTTATCTACCTGAAATCAGGGTGATTCATCGAATCTTTTAAGGATAAATCAATGGCAGACATTATAATGCAAGTTGTTTGATCGTTGATCAGAGTTTGAATGGAGTGCACAATGGATAGGCAATGGATGAGTGTGGACCTGACGAAAATTATAAATGTAGGTTTATAATGCTTGAAGTCTGGCCTATGTGTTTTGGTCGGGTTATTCCTTTGTATTCCGATATAATTGAAGTCTCGCGTTTAAAGGTAATTTTATGCGATAAATGCTATGTAACCAATGTTTAAAGAGGGAAGGTTATATATATGTGGTTAAAGGGTTAGTGAAAGCTAATACTAAGGTTTATGGGAGTGAATGAGTCCCGATAGAAGGGTTTAATGAAAGGCTTCGATAAATTCACAAATGAGGGCTTAAGGGTTGATTAAAATCATGATAAGTGGATATTTCCTAAGGGTTAGGCTATGTTGGGTTTAAATAAATTATTCCATAGATGTTAAGAAAGGGATCCTTAACCATTGATGAGTGATATTTTGACTCATCAGAGAGTTAAAACTTTTGGGACAAATGTATTTATGAATTGTAATTGCATACTATTGGTGTAAGCAGGGGTAACCCTACATCATTCGGTATCAGAGCATAATTGTAATTGAAACAATTGGTGTTAAAAGAGAACAAACAAATTCTATGTGAAAGAATTGAGAACAAAGTTATGTTTTAAGATGTTTATCTAGGCAAGGAAGGATCAGATTCTAATATGACATAACGTAGGCACATAAAGGTGATGTGTAGGAGAACTTGCAGATGTAAGAAACAAAGGACAATCCAGTCAAGGTATAGGTGGAATGGTGGAACAAGATCATGCAAAGATCTTGAAGGTGAGGTGATATGTTCTATTTTGATTTGATTGGAGAATGTGTGTTTTTACATTAATTCACAAGTAGTAGCATAAGGAAAACACCATGATGTTGTTCCTTGAAGAAAGTGGAGATTCACTCAAATGTGAACCTTAAGAATCCAATTGAAGGTTGGACAAAGAGGATAAGAGTATTCTCAAAAGAAAACTGAGAAACAAGCTTTTGAAAGCTTGGGAATGATCTTTGGTTTGACTAACTTTGATATGCAGGTGACAACATAAGAAGGTGAGAAGGTTGCAACATCTAGAGGAAGGAGTGCTCAATTGGTTCCAAAAGAAAGGACCAAAGAGATGCTAATAGACTGAGCTCAAAGGAGAGAATCTTAGTGGGGCATATGTAGCAAGAAGGAGACTTGTTACTGCAGAGGGATTGTTGCATATCACAAAGGAAATTCCATAGAGGATGTGGGTAGAATTGCTAAGGTATGAAGGAAGCTGGTAAGACTTTCTAAGTGAAAGAAGAGGTGGTCAGAACCAATTATTTCATTATGATTGAGATACAAGAGGAAAGTTGTGTTCTTGAGCAGTGCAGATGAGTTGAAGCCTAGAAGGAGCAGAGAGAAGTTCTCAAACAGGGTTCCAGAGATAGAGAACCAAGTGCTTGCCAAAAGACCAAGTATAGAGGAAAGCTTGGTGAGGTAAGTTGCAACAAGGAGGAATTGTTGTTGCAAAGGATTTAATGAAGCTCATAGTAAGTGAGTAAGGAGCTCATGAAGATAGAGAAGAAGAAGATGGCTACTGATATTCATAGCAAAGGTTTTGAGGAAGACCATAATAGAAGAAAGATGAAGAAAGAGGATACGAAGGCAAGTGGCAAGAGGATGAGTTAAGAGGAAATTGACAAAGAGATTGCAGAGTTAAAAGAACAAATCGATGCATTAAGGAGAATACTTGAGGAATGCCAGAGAGTAGGTTGGGTCTTAAGGAAGAAGCCAGTGAAGTGGCATAAGCTGTAGAGAAGGCTACAACAGATCTGGATTTAAACAAGAACGCAACAAAATACAAAGATAACCATATACACAAAGATGCAGCAGAAATAATACTTCATTTCATTAATGGAAAATACTGAAATATGCTTACAACCAGAATTGGAAATAAACCAACTAGGGCGATGGTAGCTTATCTCTGAGAAGAGATGTGTGGCTACATGCCTCTGAACTGTTCCAAATTGTGTTAAAATGAGCCTCGAAGGCCTATTTATTGTTGAAAAACAATGGAAAACCCTTCACATTCCAAAACCTAACCCTACAAGATGAAACGCTAAATTGTGGGCCCCGTTTTGGGTAAATTGGTACATCAATTTCCCGGGGTCGTAACTTTGGCATACGATCTCTGTTTGACGTGTATGATAGCTCATTAGAAAGATCTATTCGAGAAATACCACTTTGGGAAGGGTAACATCGGTCCATGGACCCATGTTGCCCCCAGATTTCCCAAAAAACGTCATTTAGGGCCTCAAAACGGCTCCGAAAGTTTAGGACCCGAAAAAACTGTTAAAAATAGTAAATTGTACTACAATTACAGAAACTGAAAAACTGAAAGAGACAGTTGCGGGGGTCCAAATGGGATAGGTGGGTGGCCACCAACATCCACCTGGATCAGGCATGTAAGGTGGTTGATGGAAGAACTCAAAGAAGCTGAGTTCGAAATGAAAATAGAAGTGTCAATTTGTGAAGTAGAACAAGGTGAAGTTCTGAGTGAAGATGAACACTTGAAGACTGAAACTTCAAGTGAGGCCAAAGGGTCACATGGTTTTAAATCTGAAAATTTGTGTATGTTTGCTGGTGAAACATGTAAAGAAGGAAAAATTGTTGATATTGTCCTAAAGGAGGAAGAAGACAAGAAAAATCTAAATTATATTCTGGAAGAAGGTGAGATAGATAGGTCTCATATACAGTTGGGGAAAGATATCAAGAAACCAAGTGAAGGGCTTGAGCAAATTGAAGAGGAGACCATCAAAGAATTTATGAATCATATGAAGGATTTAGAACAACAAGGAGATATGATGTCTGAAACATCAAGTGGGGCCACAGTGTCTTATGTTTTTAAGGCTGATAGTTTCTTTGCAAATACAGAACAAATGCAGGAGAATATTAATGCAGATGGTGAGACAAGGATAGCTCTTGGAGAAGGTAAACAACAAGAGACTAAAGGAAAACTTGAAGAAGAGACTATGTTAGCTGGAAACATAGTAAAGGATCATGAGTTCACTATGATGATAGCCACAGTGGAAATAGCCATGGAAGCCATTGAGGTAGTCAGTAAGAAAGAAGGACATCTACTGAAAGATGTTAAGAAGGAAGAAGCCTATGCAAAGGATTTAACCTTGGGAGAAGGAACACTAACAAAAGAGTGTTTTGCAGAGGATGAGAAATCTTTTGAAACTGTCAGAAGTATGGAAGAGTATCTTTCAGAAGATAAAAACTCTGAAGTAAAGGAGGATGGAGAATGCCTCCTAAATGAGAGAAGCAATGATTTATTACAGCAGCAAGAACTTAATAATGCATTGATATTTGAAACTGTGACAACACAGGAAGAATTTCTTGTGAAAGAAAGAGATGAAATTCAGTCGGAAGAGATGATATGTGAAGAAATAGTTGAGACTATTGAACATTGTGATTTTCAAATTGATAATTTGTTTATAAATGCGGGAAATATAAGTGATGATGAAGTACTTATGAAATATCACATAGGAATTGCATTGTTGGAATATTTGTTGGAAAATTTAGAGTATGACAGTGTGATTGCAAGAGAAGGAGTTCACTAAAATGGACAAGAGTAGGAAGACATCATTAGAGCAGATGATGTGTGGGAGAGACTAGTTGATAGTCTCATGAATTCTTTTGATAACTCAAAACAACATACTAATGTGCTGATAGAGGAGAAAGAAATAGAGCAGCAAACTAAATTGTTGCCAAAGGAAGATAAGGAACAAAAGCCGTATGTTTTTTATTTTAACAAGTGTTTTGTGAGTGCAGATTTTGTTGTAGATGCTGAAGGAAATTTGGCACAGACAAGTAGCCAAATAAAGATGAAAGAAGAATATTCTATGGAAGAATTCAATCCACGGAACAGATATGTTCAATTGTTGGAGAGAATGCTGGAATGTCATGATTCAGTGTAAACATAAATAATCATGAAAGTGGGTAGGGATGAAAGGGAGGCAACAAGAATAATAGAACAAGTAAGAATGAGAGAAAGAGTAAGAGTGAGTGATAAGATTTGACAACTCCAAGAAGAAGAACACCAGATTGAAGAGTTGGTGGACAATAACAACAACCTAAAACAAAGAGAAAGAGGTAGAAGTGAGTGGCAAAATATATACTAGTCTAAGGATGTACTAGAGATGGAGATTGAATAATTATGGTAAGTAATGATGAAAAAGGCCATAGGGAGGAAAATGATAGCAACATGAAACATGATCAATTAGAATTTGAACCTGATTACAAGGAGAGGAAGATGAAATAGAAAATAGTAGACATACAGTAGAAACAAAGGTGCAAAACTTTCAGACAGTTACAAAATAAAGTTTAGGAACCTAGAGGTTTTCTATCAACACATGAAGACACATGATCAGGAGCTCATGATTATTTTATACTTTTGGAATCTGATGCAGGAGCATTCAACCCAAGGAAAATCATTGTATTTTAGTAGACAAAGGTGGGTCATGTGTTTTAAGCAAGTTGGTTTCCTAAGTTCCAAATTAATGTAATGTTTAGGCTTTCAAGTGATTAGAATAGGAATTAATTAGATGTGTGAGGATGTTTGTAAATGCTCTCGAATAAAGGGGAACGTGAGTGGCTAATAATGACAAGGGAGTTAGAAGTCAATTATAACTCTAAAGGTAGTTTCATAATTTGAGGAACTAGAGAGAGTTCTTAGGAATTAATTGAAGTTAGAAGCAGACATAGAGGACATTTAGGAGTCAGTTCAGTAGATCTAGGATTTGAACCAGAATTAGTTGAGCATAACCTTTTTCGTATATATGTAACCGTATGGGCAAAGTAAAGGGGAGGCCACTGATATTGAAGATCAGGCCTGTGAGAGACAAAGAGTCTCGAATGTAATCATTTGTTTATACTTACATATACAGAGGTTTATTCCCTAACTATGCAGTTGTGTGAAATGAGTATTTATGAATGAATTATATGTGAATTTGTAGGTTTTGTAACAAGGGTTGTAAGTAGAATTCTGAAGGACATGAAGAGGAGTAGAATGATTCAGAGGAATCATAAAGAGATGTTTGAATCTAGTTGAAGATCAGAGTGGAGCTCTAGAGAAGTAGCAAAGTGAGAATTCACAAAGCTTAAGCTCAGAGAAAAGGTTCAGCAGTGGAAGCCGAAACACTGAAGGAAAACCCAAAACCATAAGGAAAAAAATTGAATGACGAATTAAAGTTAAAGAAAAGGAATGAGTGGAGAAGTGAAGAGGTAGTGCATAGGAACCATTAGATCTCAAAGATAAATGGTCATTTCATGAAAGAACACATGGAAGATAACTCGTGAAGAAGCAGTTTTTATATAGGGAAGTGGATTTCAGGTGGAAGAAGGATCATAAGCAATATTGTTCCATTTGGCTCTAATTCCATTCATAATGTGACACATCGCAGAGTGGTGGAGAGGGGAAACTGCTTTATCGGGTGGCTAAATCCCATACATTTTATCTACCCAAAATCGGGGTGAACCGTAGGATCTTTTAAGGATATATCAAGGGTAGAGGTTATAGCACAAGTTGTTTGATCATTGATTGGAGTTTGAATGGAGAGCGCAATGGAAAGGCAATGGATGAGTGTGGACCTGACAATAATTATGAACATGGGTTTATAATGTTTGAAGGCTAGCCTATGTGTTTCGATTGGGTTATTCCTTTCTATTCCGATATAATTGAAGTCCCGTGTTTAAAGGTAAGTTTATGCAATAAATGTTATGTAACCAATGTTTAAAGAGGGAAGGTTATATATGTTGTTAAAGGGTTAGTGAAAGCTTAAACTAAGGTTTATGGGAGTGAATGAGTCTCGATAGAAGGGTTAATGAATGGCTTTGATAAAGTCGTAAATGAAGGCTTGAGGGTTGATTAAAATCCTGATAAGTGGATATTGCCTAAGAGTTAGGCTATGTTGGGTTTAAATAAATTATTCTGCAGATGTTAAGAAAGCGATCCTTAACCATTGATGAGTGATATTTTGACTCATCAGAGAGGTAAAACTCCTGGGACAAATGTATTTATGAATTTTGGGTGTAAGCGGGGGTAACCCTGCATTATATAGACAATGACCTATGAGGAAACTGATCATCTATAAACACCAACTTACAATGATGCACGCCTCAACTTACCAAAACGATGAGGATACCTATCCTCTTTAAATAGCAATTTATAGTTTCTTAGGCTCAAACTTATTTAACAAATTGAAACACTCATCTTTTACAATTCAATTCAATCTAGCACTTTTCTATTCAATATTCAATAATTAATATTTAGGCTTATAGTTTGTTCAAAAAGTAGAATTACCCTCCTAGGATTTTGTATCCATCAATGCATTTGTTGTTCTAACACTTTCTTATCCTTTACAACCCTTATAATTTTATTTTCACTTCTCTCTAATCTATCCTATAGGCATGCGACCTAGATAGACAAGGGCTTTGCCTTCTCCAAAAATAAACAAGTATAAAAAAAATACAAGTGAATATAAAATAATCACCACTTTCAGGCCTTCCTTAACAACTCGACATCCAATAGATCTCAACCTTAGCTTACAATTAAATTTAGCATCCTAAATGTAACTCCACTTCCTCAACACAACCTAACCTCCTCAATAGAACTTAGCCTCAGAAATTTCCCTCCAAAAGAACTCGACATCATCTTCTTGGTTCACAAGGTGTGGACCCTTGTTCTTCTACCCTCTTCCTATGTTATATACTTAGAGAGGATATTTTAAGTGATTTTTTGATGGATAATCTCTCCTCCACATACTACCCATTTACAAGATTTTGTGCATCTAAGGCAATATTGACTTCTGGGCTGACTTGCGCAAACACAATATGTTTATATGTGTGTGTGTGTGTGTATTAATAAACCCATTTCTTCTCAATTGTGATGAGTTAGGAGGCTTGCCACCTAATGTTGGAAATATCTTGAAACATGTTATTTGACTCTGTGACTCTTTCTTTCACTTGCAAATCATTTTGAGATCAACAAGAACCACTTTCAAAAATGATTTCATTGGATACTAAGCTTATTCGGAAGCTAAATAATTTAGATGTTAGGTCAACAATTTTGATAGAGGATTAAAGAAATAAGTCTATTTTGTTTAGTGAAAAGTTTTTCTAAATAAAGGAAAATAAAACCTTGTTTGCAAGTTAGAGAAAGCATTATATGCACTCAGACAAACACCCAAGTCTCCATATGTGAATATTGATAAATTATTCTCTCAACAACATTTTACTAATGTAAAGGAGATCCAAATATGTATATCAAGAGTGATAAAAAAGGGCCTATTTTTTAATTTATTTATGTGTTGATGTTCTTATCATAGTGTGAAATTCCATCAAGTTCATTGAAAATATCAAAACAAATTTGTTATAGTAATTTGAAATGAAGGATGATGGAGGGTTGCATAATTGTTGAGGTCTTTATGTTTGGAGAAATAATGGTAGAACATTGATGACACGAAGAAAATATACATAATAATTAATCAAAAGATTCAATATGAATGGATGGAAAGTGTTATATACACCATTGCAATAAAATGTTACACTAAGCAGTAATGATGAAACAAAAGAAGTGAATGGAAATTTGTATAGGCATTTGGTGATATGTTTGAATTACTGAGCTACAAGTAGGTGAGATATTTCATACTAAGTCAACATACTTATATAATTCTAAGCCACATGAAATTCACTAGAAATGATTCAAGATAGTCCTTTGATATTTAAATGAGACTTTAAATGTTGGTATTAAATGTAGTAATGGTTTAGATGATGAGTTATTCAAATTCTGATTTGATAGGTAATCCCAATGATGGGAGGTACACCTATGGATATGCATTTAGTATTGGATCAAGAATTTTGTCGTGGATTTGTTAAGAAATTTGGCTAAGAATAATTTCAAAGACATGGGACAAAAATAGGAAGGACTAGAAATCATCAAATGTGACAATTAAATCTCTATGAAACTAGTCGAAAACCAATTCTATCATGCTAGATCAAATCATATTGAAATAGAACATCATTTTGTATAAGAAAATATGTAATCAAAGGAAATTGATTTGATATATTTTAATACAAATGATAATGTGCAAGAAAGATTTATTGAGCCTCTAGGAAAATAAAAATGTACATTATGTAGAGTCAAGCTAGTTATGTTGAATAATTCATTTATTTATTAAGGGAGAGGGATAGAGATAATAGAGAAATGAAAAATCTAGATTATTAAAGTTTCAAGGTAGTGTTCTAGAATTTGTGGTTTTCCATGTAATTGTGTGTTGGAACTAAGTTAGAGTCCTTACCTTTACACGTTTTTGTACTTCTTAATCTATCTATCCCATTTCTATAAAATGAGAATCTACCATGTATTCTATGTGTGTGTGTGAGAGAGAGAGAGAGAGAGGTTGCATAAATAAAAAACTTTTCCTTTGTATTATTATTTCATGTAACAGTGTTCTATGTAAACTAACACAAATGAAGGGTTATGATGCACTAACATCCTCATGGTGTTCCATCCTAATAGACTCCCTAGTGTAATAATGTGTTGACGGTGCTAGAAATTCATCAACCAAGGGGAATTCCCAATTAGACCTCACACTGTTTGAAATAGGAGCTCCATCGAGAGTATCACTCGATTTCCATATATTCTTATTGATTTTCGATGTATTTAGCATGTTAGAAAGAGAGAAGAGTGTTGACATTATGACACAAGTTTGGCGCTATCACACAGGTGTTGTCCTTGATGGAAACTCACTCAGATGATAGATCATAGTTCAAGCTCTAAAAATGAAGGAAAAAGAGATATACGTAGGTTCCTCTTAAACAAGCCACGTATACACGTGGGATCGCCTATCAAAAGGCACATATGCGTATGCATGCACTTTCATGCAAGGAAAATCACATACATGTGGGAAAGCTTGTTTTTAGTCCATGGTATTTAGTCCTTGGTATTTGGACTATGGTTTTGGACCACGATATCTCGTCCAAAGTGTTGAACCTAGGTATTTGGACCCAGGTATTGTTTCTAAGTGGTTTTGGACCATGGTATTGAGCAAGGCCTAAGACTATAAAAGGGGAAGGAGATCCTTAGGCAAAGGAACTCAAGTATTGAATATCTTATGAAGAATAAGGAGGAACCTGAGTGCTAGAAGAAGGATAAGTTCTATTGATGGTCCAAGATCTTAAGGCTTGAAGAGAAGTATCTTTGTGTGATTATGATATATTATATTTGGTGCATGTCTTGATCTGTAAATCTGATGAACTGGGTATAAATGATGTCTAAATAGTTGAAAAGTATAACTTATCCACTACAGATCTGTACACAGGTTCAGCATAGCAAAGGGGCGTATACACGCTGGTTTGGTAATGCAAAACATTGTATACGCATGTTTTCCGTAATACAACAACGTACACATGCAGGTTCTACATATTGAAGTAGCTATGTCTCATAAAATATGTTTTAGCTACTTCTGTTTTGTTCTAGGTTCAGGATTGGTTTATGGTCATTGTTACTGTATTCTAGTCACAACATTCAGAGAAGTGATTTTTTGATTCAGATTGTGGTTGGTGCAAAGGAGATTGGTTGATGTCGATATATTTGATATTTGATTAATGTTATTGATGGATCCAGTATGAAAATTTATGAAACGTGGTCCTTGGAAGAAAAGAGAAGGTTGTAGCCTTTTGTAGGTTAGCACCTACATACTAGTACATCAGCTAGTACCGGAGCTGAGGGGGTTGTAGCGCCCTTCTAGGAGAGGCTGGAGAACGAGAGAAGGTTGCAGCATTCTATAGGTAAAAGCCTGTGTACTGGTATAAGACTGCACCAATATAGAAATATTGTAAAAATAAGTTTCTTATTAAAAGAAGATAGAGATCATTTACAACAGGTGGTTTTTACCCACATTGGGTTTCCACCTTCTATCTTGTGTTCATGTGTGTGATGATCTATTATTTTTTACCGCACCTATTTACTGTTCTTATGGTTAATGAAGTTCTGATGCACTGATTAACGATCAACATTTAATGGATTAACTGAATCATAAGTTTGTTGGATATACGCTAGTTGCTTTAGACACAGTTGCATGTATACGTGGCTTCCCATAATTGAAGTAGCGTATATATATCTCTGTATGGAAATGAAAAAGTGTTTGATTTGATAATACTGATTCACACCCTCCCCTCTTAGAATTATTTCCAACAATTGGAATCAAAGCAGGCGCTTCAGAAGAAGCTTGATTGCTTGAAGGAAGATCTATCATCATGAGCAACTACGAAAAAGAGGCATCCATCAGGCTACCAATCTTTGATTGGAGCAACTTCATCTATTGTAACGTAAGAACCACAACCTATCTTCAATCGCTTGGTACAGAAGTTTGGGATATCGTTGAAGGAGGATACACATTTCCATCAACAACTCCTACAGATACGGCTGGTAAAAAATAGTATGAAACAAATGCAAAGGTTGTCAATAATCTATTGGGAAGTCTATCTCAATCAGAATTCATTAAGGTTATGCAGCTCAAAACCACCAAAGAAATATGGGACAATATCATTCTAAGTTATGAAGGAGATGATCAGGCAAAATTTGCAAAACTACAATCTCTTAGAATTCAATATGAAACTCTTAGAATGCAAAATGATGAAAGTGTGGCTAATTATTTCTTACGTATAGATGAGATTGTTAATCACATGAAAAACTTGGGTGAAGAAATAAAAGAAGTTACTTTAGTTGAAAAAGTTCTAAGATCTTTGTCTTATAAGTTTGAATCAAAAGTTTTTACCATAGAAGAAAAGCAAAATCTTCAGAGTATTACTATGTCACAGCTGCACGGAATCCTAACTGCTTTTGAAATGAGAAAAGGGGGACCATTAGACATGGGAGAAACCGCACTCAAAGATTCAAGAAAAGGAGAATACAATGAGTCAGGGCATATGTCAGAAGGAGAGGAAGAATCAAACTTTGTCAAGAACCTTCAAAGGGGTTCTGGAAGATTCAGAGGTAAGCTTCCTTTCAAATTCTTTGCTTGTGGAAGAGTCAGTCACTATGTAGCCAAATGTCCTCATAAATATAAGATTGATAAAGGTAAGGAACCAGTTAAATGGAACAGAAAATAGAACGTAAGTAAGGAAAGTTATTATACTCATGAAGACAACGATGGACTTTCAAATAGTGATGAAGATGAACATGGTAATGATTATTGACTTTTGATGGCTTTCGAAGATGATGATTTCTTGGATGCTATAGATGAAGATGATGTCTATGAAGAAATTTCTAAACTTAAAATCTATTTAGAAGAAAAGAGTATGATCATGTATACTTTGACGTTCGAACTTGCTGAAGGGGAAAACACAATGAAAAGTTAGAATGTGAAATTGTTGGACTTAAAAAAGATATTGAGAAAACAAGAGCTCTTAATCTTAGATTTGCTAAAGGATCTGAAACTTTAGATGAGATTATCGAAGTGCAACATTCTCCTCTAATCAAGACAGGTCTTGGGTATACTAAAGAAGCATCTCAAGCAGAAAATCCATCCACCTCCAAAAGTTACCTTGATACAACAAGGAGAAGTGAACATGTTGATAATTGTCAGCAAAGACATAAAGCAGATCACCAGGTAAATTAGGGTCAATCTACTTCAAGGATGAACAGAAGCTACAACCAACTGCAGATAAATCATTCTCAATTTTCCTCAAGAATGAGTGTCAATGGAAACTATAATCACCTGGATGGTAGATTTGATAATTGCAGGAATTTCATTAATGGCCAATGTTTTTCATGTCATAACTTTGGACACAAAGCTGCTCAATGTGTTGCCTACAAGACTATCATGACTCAAGAAGCATGAAATCAAAGGAGCATGAAGAGGACCTACAATAACATTTATGCTCTTGAAAATGAAATAGAATGCTCTATTTGTAACAACTTCGGTCATGAAAATTCTGAATGAAAAAGTAAGTTTTGGCAAACATCTCAGAAGGGGAAACCTTCATTGGGTCCCAAAACATGTAGAAAGAAAGAACCACAACAAGAAAGATGAGGTATAGCCTTATATGTGGAAGGACAAGAAAATCAGTGGTACATCGACAGTGGATGCTCGAAATATATGACAGGTGGTAAAGAAAAACTTCAGTCATATAGTGCCTTAGAAAAGGAATGGAAGGTCTCATTTGGAAATGACACCCTTGCACTCATAAAAGTTAAAGGCTCTGTTCTTTTGAAATAAAAGGTCAAAGTTGGAAATGTTATGTATGTTGATGGTTTACAGCATAATCTATTGAGTGTTCGTCAAATGTGTGATCAAGGGAACGAGGTAACATTTTGATCAAATGGATGTATTCTTCATGAGCTTGATACATGATAAACAATGATCAAGGCATAAGAACTCAAAATAATCTATACATACTCAAGGGAGGACAACAACAATGCTATCTAAGCAAAAGTGATGAACACTGGCTATGGCACAGAAGATTGGGGCATCTAAGCTTCCCTCAGATAAGGAAAGCATGCAAATATCAGGTTATTCGTGATCTTCCTGACATTAGAATTCCAGACAATACAATATGCAAATCATGTCAATTTGGTAAGCAAACCAGAACACATTTCCTTGACAAGGAAGGATTAGCTAGTAAGCCGATTGAACTTGTCCATACTAATTTATGTGGTCCATCAAGGAAAACGTCACCTGATGGAGAAGAATACTTTATATTGTTCATTGACGAATTTTCCAGGATGTGTTGGATAGGACTTCTGAAGCATAAATATGAAGCTTTCGAAAAGTTCAAATCTTTCAAATCCTTGGTTGAAAATGAATCAGATCGCAAAATGAAATGCTGTAGGTTTGATCGAGGAGGAGAATTTACCTTGGATGAATTTTTCGACTTTTGTGAAGAACATGGAATAAGAAGGGAATTCTCTACTACAATGACTCCTCAGCAAAATGGAGTGGTAGAAAGGATGAATAGAATATTTCAACAAATGGCTCGTGTTATGCTTGATGAGTCTGGAACTCTTGCAACCTTCTGGGGTGAAGCTGCATTTGTTGCCATTACTATTCTCAACAAAAAAAATGTCTGGGTAAATAGCACTCAAACTCCTCATGAACTTTGGTATTGTAAGACTCCAAATGTTAAATACTTCAAAGTTTTTGAAAGTAAATGTTACACCAAAAGGAATGATGAAAATCTTGGCAAGTTTGAACCTAGAGCAGATGAAGGCATTCTCCTCGGTTACTCTTCCCAAAGTAAAGGATATAAGTGTTACAATAAAATACTTGGAAAAATTGTTGAAAGTATTGATGTGGTGGTTGATGAAGCAGGCAATAATTCAAGGCAGATAAAAACCAAAAAATTTGAGGATGAAGAGGACTATCCTTCAACATTAGATCAGACTAATGCTGAAGAACAAACTTACGAGGCACCAAAAGAACAGATAAGAGTAGGAGAAAAGACTCCATCTAGGTATGTTCAGAAGAACCATCCAGAAACTCAAATTTTGGGGTAGAAAGAGGTAGGTGTACAAAAAAGAAGAAATATTACATAAGCTTCAAGCTATCTAGCGTTTCTCTCCTTCGTTAAACCACAAAATATTCATGAAGCATGCAAAGATGAATGTTGGGTCAAGGCCATGAATGAAGAACTTGAGAAGATTGAAAAAAATAACACTTGGGAATTGGTTCCTAGACAAAATGATAATAATGTCATAGGGACGAAATGGATATTCAAAAACAAGCTGAATGAAAATGGAGATGTTATTAGAAACAATGCCAAACTTTTTTGTAAAGGGTATGTTCAATAAGAAGGTATAGACTTTGAAGAAAAATTTGCACCGGTTGCTAGGCTTGAAGCCATAAGAATGTTCCTTACTCTTTCTAGCTTTCAGAAGTTCAAAGTTTATCAAATGGATGTGAAATCTGCCTTTCTAAATGGAGACTTAGAAGAAGAAGTGTATATTGAGCAACCAGATGGATTCATCCTTAGAAATGATCCAAAACTTGTATGCATACTTAGAAAGGCTCTCTATGGTCTTAAACAGGCTCCAAGGGTTTAATATTATCATTTGGACAAATACCTCCATCAACAAGGTTTTTCAAAAGGATCAACAAATAGCAATCTATATATAAAAATTGACAATGATAAATTGCTAATACATGTTGTGTATGTTGAAGATATTCTCTTTGGTAGCAATGAAGAAGCCATGAGTCAAAACTTTGCCTTGGTGATGTAGAAAGAATTTGAAATGTCCCTCCTTGGTGACCTCACATATTTTCTTGGTCTACGAGTCCAAAAAAACAAAGATGGTATCTTTCTATCACAAACCAAGTACCTCAAGCAGATCTTGAAGAAATATGGTATGGAAGATTTGAAACTAGTATGTACCCCTATGGTAACAGGATGCAACCTCAGCACAAATGATGAATCAACAACAGTAAATCAACCAACCTATAGATCCATGATTGGTAGTCTGCTCTATCTGACAGGTACCTAACCAGAGATCGTGCATGCAGTGGGAATAGTTGGAATATTCCAGGAAAATCCAAAAAATCACACCTTCAGGTAGTTTAAAGGATTTTAAAATATCTTCAAGGAACACAAAACTATGACTTATGGTATCCTAGAGATATAGATCTCACACTTCATGCATATACCGATGCAAATTGGGCAGGAAGCGTGGATGACAAAAAAAGAACTAGTGGTGGTGCATTCTTTATGGGTTCTAGATTAGTATCTTGGTTCAGCAAGAAACAAAATTCAATTGCATTATCTATAACTGAAGTAAAATATGTGGCTACTGCATCTTGCTACACACATATCCTTTGGATGATGCAAACATTGCAAGACATTCAAATCACTTGTACTCCACCTATCTCCATTTTATGTGATAATACAAGTGCAATCAATATTTCAAAGAATCTAGTCATGCATTCAAAGACCAAGCACATACCTATCAAATATCATTTTCTCGAGGAACAAGTGCTTGAACAAATGGTCAAATTAGAGTATGTTCCCTCCAAGGAATAGGTTGCTGATATATTCACCAAACCACTGCCCAGGGAGACATTTGAATACCTTAGGCAGAAGCTGGGAGTAGTTGATGCATCATCTTGCTATTGAAACTTGTCTGGTTCAATAGAAATGTGGTTGTACATGAGTTTCATGAAGAGCGTCTATGTGCATACACCAATTTTTGTGGATACAATCGTGTATATGTTGGTTTGAAGAAAAAAAGTGGGCTAGACTCAGGATGAATAAAGTCTAATATGGGTCTGATAGAGACCATCTGGTACAGGTTCGGGGGGAGCATATACTTCTAATAATGCATTGCTGGCATTATCTTAGAAGACCTTGGTGGAACAATTGTAGGGGGAGAGCGTGGTTGATGGTCCGGATGATGATTGATAGATGTTGCTGATGATAGTTGGTGATGACTATCATAGTCTTATCTTAGATATTTCGTCTCTATGTCATAAATTTCTCTTAATATCAAGGTCATGTAATGACCTATCTGTTTACCCCACTAAGCCTGGGATGGATAATGTAATGTTCTTGTTTTATCATGTATAAACTTTTGGTGTATCCTCACTTGGTTGGGTGGATGAGTCAATCTTGATATATTCCCACTTGGTTGGGAGATGGATGTATGTATGAGTCTTTGGTGATAGGAAGGTCATTTATGATGTATAAAGTCATGTTATTTCTTGTAGAACATCTTTTTGTATACCTTGCCTACAGTTAGGGGGAGCATGGACAACACAATAGAGCATAGATTTCAACATGTACTGAGGGGGAGCATAACCCTTTGCCCTTGATGACAAAGGGGGAGAATGAGTTTGAGTGACTTGGGGTTGCCATCAAGTACAAAGGGGGAGATTGTTGGCATTATGACATAGGTGTTGTCCTTGATGACAACTCACTCAGATGACGGATCATAGTTTAGGCTCTCAAAATGAAGGAAAAAGAGATATATGTAGGTTCCTCTTAACCAAGCCGTGTATACACGTGAGATCACCTATCAAAAGGCGTGTATACATATGCACGCACTTTCATGCAAGGAAAAGTGCGTACCTGTGGGAAAACTTGTTTTTAGTCCATGGTATTTAGTCCTTGGTATTTGAACCTATAGTTTTGGACCATGGTATCTCATCCAAAGTGTTGAACCTAGGTATTTGGACCCAGGTATTGGTTCTAAGTGGTTTTGGACGATGGTATTGAGCAAGGCCTAGGACTATAAAAGGGGAGGGAGATCATTAGGCAAAGGAACTCAAGTATTGAATATCTTATGAAGAGCAAGATCTAGAATACTAATCATTGGGTTATGGTGCATAACAGAATCTGAATCAAGGAGGAACCTAAGCGCTAGAAGAAGGATAAGTTCTATTGATGGGTCAAGATCTTAAGGCTTGAAGAGAAGTATCTTTGTGTGATTTTGATCTGCTATATGTGGTGCATGTCTTGATCTATAAATTTGATGAACTAGGTATAAATGATGTCTGAATAGTTGAAAAGGATAAATTATCTTTTACAGATCCATATGTAGGTTCAGCAAAGAAAAGGTGCGTATACACATTGGTTCAGTAATGCAAACAATGTATATGTAGGCTTTCCTTAATACAACAATGTGTGCATGGAGGTTCTACATATTGACGTAGCATATGTCTCATAAAATATGTTTTAGCTACTTCTATTATGTTATGGGTTCAAGATTGGTTTCTAGTTATTGTTACTATATTCTGGTTATAGCATTCAGAGAAGTGATTGTTTGATTCAGTTTTTGGTTAATGAAAAGGAGATTGGCTGATTCAGATATATTTGATATTTGATTGGTGTTATTGATGGATCCAGTCTGAAAATTATGAAACGTGGTCCCTGGAAGAAGAGAGAAGGTTGTAGCCTTCTGTAGGTCAGCACCTACATATTAGTACATCAGCTAGTACAAGAGCTAAAGGGGTTGTAGCTCCCTTCTAGGAGAAGTTGGAGAACGACAGAAGGTTGTAGCCTTCTACAGGTAGAAGCTTACGTACTGGTATAAGACTGCACTAGTACATAAATATTGTAAAAAGAAGTTTCTTATTAAAAGAAGATAGAGACGAATTGCAATGGGTGGTTTTCACCCACATTGTGTTTCCACCTTATATATTGTGTTCATGTGTGTGATGATTTGTTCTATTTTACTGCACCTATTTACTGTCCTTATGGTTAATGAAGTTCTAATTCACTAATTAAAGATCAACATTTAATGGATTAACTGAATCATAAGTTTACTAGATATACACTAGTTGCTTTAAACATAGTTGTGTCTATACGTGGGTTCCCATAACTGAAGTAGCATATATATATTTGAGTATGGAAATGAAAATGTGTTTGATTTGATAATACTGATTCCCCACCCCTCGCTCCCCTGCCTCTTAGTATTATTTAAAACAAAGAGTGTGTATGTGCTTTTTCAAAAAATAAGTAACTGTGTTTGGTGAATATTTGGTTGCAGGTATATCAAGGTTCTTATACTACAAATGGAGGAAAGGTGAGCCTATAAGAGAGAGGTAATAGTACCACACTAGTAGAGGTGCACATAAGAGAAAATAAAATCTCCCAACATCAAGAAGAATAGTCCACATACATGAAATTATTGTTATAACCATTAACACACATTTTCAATTAGATAAACACTAAAATAACTGAAATAGTTCAACCACTTTAGTACAAGTGAAAGAAAACTTGAATCACCAAAATTCACATAACGTTCTTACAAATATTCACAATCCATGAACAAAAACGTGTTTTCCATTAGGATTAAAGTATTAAGTAAAAGTCCTAAGATACATGAATACAAAAAACATCATTATCTCCAATAGTGGAGTGTTGTAGCCACGAATTGCTCCCTAAAATTATTGGCTTTGTCTCTCTAATTCCTTATGGGAGTAACCATGGTGAAAAATAATTTTCTTGTACAATGAGGGTGTATATATAACAAATGGAGTGATCCTTCATCTCCCTTGTGACTCTTGGACTACCCTCATGACTATTCGATTTCTATGTGACATTTGGACTTTCTTGTACAATGAGGGTGTATATATAACAAATAGAGTGATCCTTCACCTCCCTTGTGACTCTTCGACTACCCTCACGACTATTCAATTTCTATGTGACATTTTGACTTCCTACATGACCCTTCACATTACATGAATGACTCTTGAACTTCCACTTTACATTATATTTATCCATTATAGAATTTACATAAACCACAAAATGATATGGCATATGATGAATCATGATAAAACATGACATGACACTAATGACATGGACTACATGATCATGTGGCAGTGTCAAGTCACTCTTTGTTGCTAGTTTCTTTGGGTCTTCTCGATAGATGGAACATGGTATTATATTTCTCCTCCTCATGACTTGAAGATAAGTACTCATAAATGTGATCTTGATATTCTATCTATTATTGTAATCTTGTGTTACTTCATCTTCTCACCTGATCATCATCCGGTTTATTTTGCTCCATAGGTGTCTCTTAGCATGGTCTCGTTCTCCATATGCTTCATCATCATTTTGTCAAAGCATGGAAGAAACCTTGTGACTATGATTTACTCATGACAAGATGACATTATTATGATAAACCCCTAATCTAACATGGTTCATGAAATCACTTGTTGGGACTGGAACTGGTAACTGGTCGAGTGACTGTCTTAGGGATTGCACAGTTCCATAGGTCAAGGTGTGGTTATGAGGCTTGACACTATGTAATCCATAGGTCTGTAGGCCTAGGCAGAGGGACTGCATAATTGAGGGACCCAAGAGCTCATGATGGAGGCTTGAGGCTTGAGATTACACATTGTGTAGTTCTCAAGGCCTAGGTTGAGTGACTGCACAACTCAGGGAATCAAGAGGTCAAGCTTGAGGCTTTAAGTCTCCCAATGCATAATTCATATAGGAGAATAAGCTAGGGGATTGCACAATTGCTCAGTTTAATAGATCAAGGTCAAGGCTTGATACTTGAGACTGTGTAGTTTGTAGAGGACTCGTTGGAGGCAAGGATTGCATAGTTTTGGACCTGAAGGGTTGGGATTGAGAATTGAGATTACACAGTGAGTAGTTTTGGAAGGAAGAAAATGTGCATTTTGTAGTGCTAAGAGACAAGGTTGTTGCTTGAGGGATGAGACTATACAATGCTTAGTTCAGGTTAGCTAAAGGAGTTTGAGCAGTCTGATCAGAGAGTTTTCCCAGTTTGACTAAGTGTTGGATCAGTGGGAGGAATATAAGAAATATCCTAACTTTGAACATGACCATACACTTAGATCACTTGACAACACAACATGGAACACTTAGAGCATATGAACTCCATCTTTTCCTTAGTGAAACAACTTTGTGATGACATACACGAAGTGCGACAACAAAGATACACTTTGCGATGATAGTGATGACACATATGCAATAGTGCTTGAAATTTTGGACATGAGTGTGATACATGTTTACATGGAAATACCAAATCATTTAGACAAAGGATTTCTCTTGAAACAGCCAAAACTAGCTTTCATGCATAGTGTGACACTCCACATGCTAAAAGACGACATTTATTATATGAAGAGAAAAGTGTGAACGACGGTTTCGATACACAAACGATAGTTAAAGTGACACAAGATAGAGAAAATATAACATGAAAATGACACTGATTAAGGTGAAAGCAAGCAAAAGTGACAGTCGAAAGCATGAAAAGGACACTCGCAAAAGCGAAGGTGCACAAAAGTTAGTTTCAAAAACTCACCAAAATATAATTATAGATGCAATAAAAGTTGAATAATTTCAATGAAAGCATGCGTTGACTATTGACATAGGTTGATTATTAATAGACATTGGCTTGATGGACCGTGCTATGCTTTCTCAAGCTTGCATAATAGAATGCACTCATGAACTTGTTGTGGATTGAGCATGTGTGAGCATGTGATGTCGACACTTACAATTCAAAAGGGAGTTCAAGGACTTAACAAAACATCAACTGACCAACAAGTTACTACAAAATGACATATTGTAAGATCCACAGTAGCATCCAAATTTCAAGAGTAGGAAATTTTTTGGAGGGTGTTTGTTGCAGTGACAACACTTGGCGACACACTGATAGAACTCTAACTTATCTTCCTTGGTAAACTATTTTGTCTAGGGTCTAATTCCTCAGGGAGTATTGATTCATCATTGAGATCAGTCTAGTCTCTCCACTTTACCTCATGCATAAAAATGGTTTGATTTTTCATTTCTTGGTTGAACACAATCATAAATTCATCTATATCTCAATATTTCGAAACATCAGAGGGTAGTATAGTTCACGAGCTTTAAATTTTTAGAGTATAGTTTTTTATCTCTAGTGTTTCTCTACTATGAGTAGGCCTAGACAATACTCCAACATAGTCATTATAGGAACAAAAACACTACACTGCTACCAGTGAGCTTGAACAATAGCTTGACGAAGTTTCTTGCTTCACCATCTTAGGTACGAAGCATTTCTCTTCTTTCACCCTCTATTTATGTATTTTGTATAGCAATGTGCATAGGAACTTATTCATTTCATGGTCGAAAGAGGGATCCTGACTTATTGAGAGAAGGAGAGGTTTTTCCTTCAGGGAAGAATATATAACACCTTTGATTTTGGTTTTCTGGTTTAGATTTTCCCCTTGTCTTTCTCTACTTGATTGGATAAGCATGGAAAACAGTGAAACATAAAGAACCAAGTCTAGCTATATGATTTCCATAATAGACATGAATATCATGGTTCAAAAAAAATACTTCCCTACGCAAGGATCATATTTTCTGTCAAAACATCACTGACCAAAAGGTGTAACCAGGACAAAGAAGAAGGACTAAAGGTTATCCAAATGTTGCATTGTCACAAATCCCTTTTCTATTTTCCACATTATCTTCAGAACACAAATGGGAGACCCTTTGTGTAAAGTACCATTGATATAACATAATAGAAAAGAAATGACACAAAAATAAAGAAAAGCCAAAGAACAAGAAAAAGGCAGCTAATCCAAAACATGTTGTGATACCAAAGTCATAAAACACAAGACAAACTATAGAAAACAAGTGCAGGATTAATATACATGTAAAATAATATGAATCTAGACCTACTCCTATCCTAACCAGCTAAAAGGTTTGGGTCACGTATAAATAAATTTCCAATGTAGTCACTGTAGTTTCTCCCCTCTTGCATTCACAAAGATACGAGCAATTAAAACAAATATAAAGTAATGTGAAAAAAAACGTTGAAAGATTAAATAAATTTCACAACAAATTGAAGGTCTTGCTTATTGGCAGAAGGATATGTCATAGCCACTACTTCTACCCAACTTCAATCTTACCTTTTTGATCAAAATTATAAATAGACAAACTTCAAAATCTTCTTGTGAATTCACCTTCATCTGTGCCATCCCTTTTAGCAAGCATGAAAAAAGGCTCAAACTTGTTATTAACAAAAGGGATTTCTAAGTAATATGCCTCCAAGAAATCATAGATTGGATCATGAAATTTGAAACAATCCTCTTAAAAACCCTAAAATATTTGAAAAGATGAATTTTAAATAAAAGGTGCATGATTAGGATGAGAATATTTTAGTGTAAAGTAAATATGATCATATTCATAAATCTTGTCAAGATAGTGATGGCCTAACATAACCACTAGCGAAGGTTGAAGTGTCTTAGCTTCTTGACAAGTATCTGAAGAGTGAGATAAACCATAGAGAGTAATGGATGTAAAATAATTGTCATCATATATGCTGGTGGGAAAATGATAAAATGAATGAGAATTATTGTGATGATTAGATGGATTGTTTGTGGCATGGGATTCTCGGTTAGAAGACAACACACAATAATTCATGCATTTATTAGCACTCAAGAGGATTTTAGGTGCAATGAAGAAAAATATTCATGATATAACATTCACAAGGAAAAAAAAGAGCTACTTAATATGAAATGAATCTAATAGACATGATTCCTTCAGCGAAAGCTAATCGCTTTCTCTAAAGTGATCAAATTCACAGTTCCATGACACTATGAGAGATATAAATTCCAAACTCGATTTTGATACAAGAGTCTTACATGGAGATAAATCACCTAATATGGAACCTTGAATCTGATAGAAAATCAAATCTTGAAAGTTCGAAAGAATACATCCGAAATACAAAAGATCTTTCAAGAAGGAATTTACATCGAGCGAAACCACGCAAGTAAAAGGGTTTTGCGAGAGAAACCATATTTGACTTAGTTGAGGGACTATACTATAGTTGCAAGATCTTGACATCGCCATTAATAGGTGTTGTAGTGTCTCATCTTCCTGATAGGTCCTATAACTCTTAGGGATTGTAACATCGCATTTCGAATATTGAACCAAATCATGCATGGTTTAAGGAAAGCTACCACAACTGATTTCAATAATACCAATATTGACCAGATGGAAGCCATCACTATTAGATTTTACAGCTTCAAAAGCCAAGTTACCTAAGCTAAAATATTCTTTTGATCACATATCTGAAGATGTATGAAATGGGGAATGTTCATGAGCAAGTTGATTTGAAGAGTTGTCCTCATACAAAAAAGGAGATGATGGGGGATGGAAAGAACACTCCATGGTTTTTTTTCTTTTCATCATGATATCCTCACTACCTTGATTTAGTTGAGAAGTTAACTCATGAGATGAAGAACTCAAAGAGCATGGAGTATCTTCATAGCAAATAGTAGAACATAAGGGATAGTGAGATGAAGAGGAAGCTTCCATAGGAGCATATTCCTTGAGAAAATCTAACTCTAAATATGAATATTTCAAATCAAAATATTCCCAAGGAACCAAAAGATTAGATGATGCACTTGGGATTGATCATCGCATACGGAAAAAAGAGTAATCATCTTCATATTGATTATTTCCCAAGACTACAAATCTAAATATATTGATTTAATTTGATTCACCGTCGAGATAAGAAGATTGTGAACCATCTAAGAATGGAAGAGCATCATCTTGACATGGGGAATTTTTAATGAGGGAAGAGAGATAAAAATTATCCCCACTTTCCTACTCCTCTACTTGTGTCATGTGATTTCTTTTTGTTGTACCTCTGAGTTGATAATGGTCAGCTAACAAGCCAAAGCATCTAAGATAATTGTTTTGGGGTTTTTCTTTAGTTTGGAAGACCAATGAATGAAATAGATATAACACTGTAATGACTAACCTTTTGAATAATATTAATTCCAAAACAGAGGATTGCTATAAAATTTTACACAGTGAAATAGCTTGAATAGTGGTGAGCAGAAACAAAAAATAATATGATTATTACAGTTTTCAGACAAAATATTAAACAATCATAACTATGAAAACCTATGACCAATGTCCAGAAGGGTCAAGAGAATATTCTTAAGCTTACAACAATATGTTGATGATTTATTGGTTCAGAGGGAATTAATTAAACAAATAGTTCATTAATCCATTCTCTTTAATGATTATCACTTCAGAAGCTTAAAGGAATAGATTGAGACACAATTATTCCTACCTAGGTGTCTCTGTAAGACATAAGAATATGAAGAAAAACATAATGTGTAATACTGGGAAAACTTACATGAAACACAGACTGTGTAAAACTGAATTTAGAATCCTTTGCTTTGTATTAAGGGTCCATAAAATTTAGTAAATCAATTGTTTACAAATACTTCTTCAAGGTGAACTTTCTTTCAATGGTCAACCTGGCTCAATGGTGAACAATGAACCCTTAATAACTCGAGAAGAGAGTAAATTATACAATAGTACAACTAAGAAAATATCCTAAACTGTTTAAGGATTTATTCTAGGACAAGGAAATATCTTCCTGCAAGGAAATATAGACAACTATTGAAATATTGCTTGCTGTCCCTGTTATTTAGGTTTTCTAGCTTTGGTCTTTGATATTTTCCCTTTAATCTTCTTGTCTATTTGATCTTCATGTTGGAAGTCATACTCAATTATGACCTCTCATTTGATACACTTCCATATGATACTCTTTGACTTTGCTAACCAATCAATAAGCTTTACTTTTCTTTTTACTTTACTGTACATTTGAAGTTTTTATTGTGTATTGCAATAGTAAATCATTTATTTTTTACATGTCCTAGTATCAAGTAGTTGGATATTGATAATCTTTCTATATATTTCATCTATTTTTCTTTTAACTGTATGTTTTATCTGCCTCCTCTGTTTTGTCTTTTAACTATGTAAATTGTCTTTTGTAACATTTACTATGTAAATGATTTCTTTTGCTCTATCATTGGTTTAGACCCAATTTCTGTTTGTATAGGAAAATCATTTGAATTAATTTCTCAATAATTTGGAACAAACAAGTTTTTAATTGGTATAAAAACCATTTATCCAGTCTCCTGGTCTTCTGCTAATCACCTGCAAAATACAACAATTGTTAAGAAAAACATACGTTGACAGGGAGGGATGCAATGGCTTCATGGAACAAGACAGTGTATGGACAAAGTCCTGGCGATGTTTGGAAGGTAATCAGAGGCCAAATTTGGTTGCAGAGGCTCAAGGTGGTGCAGGCAGTGTTAAACAGGTTTCACTGAAAAACTAGCGAAAAGAGTTAAAATGAGGGTTTTCGTGTTTAAAAGGTTAATGGTTAACTTCTTAAAATTTGGTGCAAAGTGAACAATGGATGGTTTTACAGTATTCGGGAGAGCAGTTTCTTAGGCTCATCGCACCGCTTTTGGCCATGGGGTGTCTTTTCCCCGAGGGAACATGAGATAATGTGGAGCTGCCATGTAACCACAAGGGGCCCGAGAAAAACCACAAATCTTGTGTGTCTTCGGGTAGGTAAATCTAGGATATCAAGAGCGCATGATATTGTTGTGGGTCATTGGATCTAGGAGTGGATGATCTGATGACTATTGCATGGTCGAGATGAACAAAAGGAACATGCACTGAGATTAACGGGGCTGAGGGATTAATTACAATTGTTTTGTAATTATTTTATGAATAAAGCAAGCTTAAACACATTGCAATTGGTTTATGGAGTGACCAAGGTTAACGAAGGTGGGGTTTATTTAACCACACCAAGGGTGGTGGGTTAAAAGAGTTCTTATATTGGGAAAAAGATGATTTGCAGAGGTTTTTTAACTAAAGCAGGATTTAATAAAACTTAGGCCTAAAGGGATCTTATGGGTTTTTATGTGTATGGCAGAGTTAACTTTATAAAGTGGAGGACGGAATAAAGACATAGGACAAGGGGGATTTTATGGGTTTTTTATAGGTTTTTAGGAAATTAATAAGGGGAAAGTAATTTCTTCCAAGGGGAAGGGGTTTCACACTAGGAAAAAGGGGTTTTGGGGTAGAAATGACCTTTGGAGGGTAAATTCTAGGGGAAATGTGTGAAACCAAGGGAAAGGGTGAAAATGAAAGGAAAAGGGTATTTTCTTAGGAAATGATGGGATGATGAGGAAATTAGTAAGTAGTGATGGGGTGAAATGGAATGAGGGGAAGTTAATCAAATCAACTAGTGAATGTCCTTTTACTTTCATAACTGCTTCCTGCACACTGAAACACATGATCAAGCATGATAAATGTGTTTTATGCTTCAATGAACTTTGTACTTTTGCAACTTTCTTCTACCTACCCTTTACTTATCCTAACATTTTCTCTTCACTTAATTGGGAGAATTTAGGCTAGCAGGCCCTTTTATTTCTTTTTTCTATTGAAAAACAAACTATCTAATTCTAATATTATAACATCCAAGGGCTCAGATTAAACTGATGAGCTCCTTATTATTCTCTACCTAACAACCAGTCTACCAAGATTAAACATTTTGGCTAGATCTTTACTCTCTGACTATAAACATGAAATTTAAAGCATGAACTAGTCAACATTAAACTATTTGACTATCATGGGTTGTGGCATCTATGCAAGCTACACACAACCTTTATTTTTCATAATAATGTAAAAAGTAGTGGCACTTTGACTTGCACGCTTTCAAAGTTTATTTCTTTTTTCTTTTCTCTCTAACCTAACATTTTATTTTTATCTTCATTTTTAGGGCATCTATTCTAACATTTTCCTTGATATGCATATATTTATCAAAATATTTCCTAACATTTTTATTTAGTATTCTTTTTGTCCATATCCTAACTTAAAATTTTTTGAAAAATATTTTAATTTCTTGACTAATTTATTCTAACTTATCAAAACCAAAAAATGCTACAACATTGGCTCCAACTGTGGACTACTTTCTCCTGTAGAATTCAGAAAACTTGCAGATCCATGTGCCTTCTCATTGGGCTATGGAGTCTTTTGCTGTAAAAAATCACACTGACAGCTTGAAAAGTAAACGAAACCGGATTTTTTACAATGGTAGTAATGAAATCTACTTCAACTTCTCAATACTAAATGTAATGTTTGAGAAATCTTCCATTTATAGGATAAGTGGAATATATCCCCTCAAGATTTTGCAACACAAAAGGGTTGTTTCTCTTCACTTCAGCAATTGCTAAAGGTCCAAACCAAAGGTTTTCAAACTTTCCATGATTTCCCTTTTCTTCTCTCCTGGAATCCCATCTTAGAACTAGATCACCTTCCTTGAAATCCCTTTCCCTGGCTCTTCTGTGAAAACGGGTCTTCGTCTTATTCTGATACTTTTTCAGTTTGTATTTTACTTCATCTCTATTTTCATTTAGTTCAATGATCTGATTTATTCTCCTTGAAAAATCATTAGGTTCATCTATTGAATCCTGCATGAATTTTAAAACAGGGAAGGCCATATTGGTAGGGAAGATTGCATATTTCCCATAAACTAACTGGAAAGGATATTTACCAATAGATATCTTTAGAGTAATTATGTTTGCCCATGTTGCATAAATCAAATGAGAGTGCTAGATCTTTTTATGATATACTAGAGTCTTTTTTATTACCTTTACCAGACTTCTATTTTTGGATTATGCCAGGCCATTACCTTGTGGGTAATATGGAGTTGAATGGTGTAACAAAATATGATATTTCTGGAAAAACTCAGTCATTTAACACTAGAAAAATTTGTTGCACTATCAATGACAATTTGAATAGGGAAACCAAATCTAGGTAAGATGTTCTCTTTAATAAATTTGATTACTACCGAATCAGTGGAATTTCTCACTAGAATAGATTCCACCCATTTAGTGAAGTAGTATGTTGCAGTGAGGATCCATCTGTGCTGATTACTTGAAGTGGGATGAATCTCTCCAATAAAATCTAATCCCCATTTCCTAAAAGCTTCCAAGACTGTTGGTGGAACCAATGGATGAGCTACTAATTTTTGCTTACCAGTAAACATTTTACAAGGAACACAACTTCTCACCTTTTCTCCTACTTGTAAGAACAATGTGGGCCAATAAAATCCTCCCCTTAATATATTATATGCTATTTCTCTCGAAGCATAATGTCCTCCACAAAATCCTGTATGAAACTAGTCAATGATTCCTTCAACCTTTGATTCTGTTAAACATAATAACAAAATATTTAGTGGGTCTTTCCAGTAAAAATTTTCATTTATGATACAAGAGTTGACTACTTTCAGTTTGATATTTTTACACTGGCTTTTGGAGAATGATGTTGGACATTCAAAATGGATCATGAAATTTATAGTGTCTTGGTACCAATCTGACAACATAATTTTTTCATCAATGTGTAAAGGGCTGATCTGATTTGAAGGTAATGGTTCTTGTGGATTACTTTCTTCAGGATGAAGGGAAGGTTCTTGTGGATTCTCCCCTTTTGTTAGGACAGGAGGTTCTTGTGGATTCTTCCCTTGTATCTCTAAAACAGAATTGATTCCGAGCACTTTACAGTTGGATTTAGCTAGAAGCTTAGCTAATCCTTGGCCTTTTACTAGATTTGTAGTTTTGATAGTTAGATCAAACTCTAGTATTTGAGTGATCCATCTACCTCTCTTCCCATCAGTTTTTTATTGGGTTAAAATAGTTTTCATAGCACTGCTAGGAACATAAGTAGTAATAGGAGAATGTACGACATACATCCTGAATGATTTCAGGGCTTGAATAAGGGCATAGGCTTGCTTCTCAATTATCTCATACTTAAACTCAGAATCTCTCATAACCGTATTGAAAAAGGCTATGGGTTTGTCATGGGAATCTTCATTATTTTGTAGTGGAACAACAACAAGGGTTGTTTTTGAGGCAAAGAAAAAGATACTTAATGGTTTAGTGTCATTAGGGTTGGCCAAGGTGGGAGCTTCAGAGATATATTTCTTGATATGATCAAAGGCATGCCTAGAAGAGACAATCCATTTAACTTCATAATGTTTTTGGAGCATGTCAGTTATATCTTTTACAATCTCAGAATAATTTGGGATGAATCTCCTTAAAAAGTTAATCATTCCTAGAAAAGCTTGAATCTCCTTCTTGTTTCTAGGTAAGGTCAATGTTTTAGTGGCAGACACATGCTTGGGATCAATGACCACTGCTTTTTTGGAATTATATGGCCCAACAGTTTTCCTTCTTTGATGGAAAATAGAGACATTTTAGGATTCAATGATATTTTGAATTTTGTACACTTGTCAAAAACCTTCATCAAGTGCTTTGGATGTTTCTGATCAGATTTAGGAAAAAATGTTATGTCATCAAGGTAAATGACCACAAATTTATTTACTTGACCCATAAAAACTACATCCATAGATCTCTAAAATGTTTCTCCAACATTGGATAAGCCAAATGGCATTCTGGCATACATGAATGTACCCCAGGGTGTAGTAAAGTTTGTCTTCTCTTTGTCTGCTAGATCAACATTTACCTGATTATAGCCTGAAAAACCATCAAGCATAGAAAGTATTTGTGCTCCTAAAACCATTTGAAGTAACTGATCCATTTTGGGCAAAGGATAGTTATTTTTTATTGATGCTTTATTCAAATTTATAAAGTCCAAACAGAGTCTAATTTATCCATTCTTCTTTCTAACAAGAATTAAATTTGCAACCAAATTAGAATATCTAAGAGGGATAATGATATGGACATATAGCATTTCCTTAATTTCCCTTTCTATAGTTGGTAGAAGAGATGGACTGATCCTCCTATGTTTCTGTTGATAAGGAATTGCTTCTGGCTTTAAAGGGATCTTATATTTTATTAATGAAGTATTATAGGTTTTTAGATCAACATAGATCCATGAAAAAACATCCTTATTTTTGAAGTATGTTAAGATATGGATTTTTGATCTTAGGATCTAAAGATGCACAGATTTTGATGTTTGTAATATCATCATTTGTTCCAATATTAATTTCTTCTATGTCATCTTGTGAAGAAATAGACTAAGGGTTTCAAAGGACATCATTTCGGTCAAACAATTTTTCTAAAGGAGGGAATAAAATTGTTAGACAATTGAGTAATGTCATGATCCATAATTTTTGAATCGAAATTTTGAGTATCATTTTCATTTGTATTTTCATTTATTTCTATTATATCTTCATCAATTTGTAGAACTGAAAAATTGTCTATAACTTGTAGAAAAGATTTCAAATGTTCATCATCTTTGAATAGATGTGAGTGTTTAGATTGTCTAGGATAGATGGTATGTACTTGATTTGTTTTTTATAGAGTACATTGGTCTGATAAGGAATTTTAAATGAACTAGCAGAAACAGCTAAGGCATCTGCATGAATATTCTGATCTCTTGGAATATAAGTCAAACTAAAATCATCAAAGAAGTTTTCAACTGAATCCCAAACTTCATTTCAATAATACCTACATCTAGGATGCTTAGTCTAGAAAATATTTCTCACTTGTTTGACAGTAAGTTTTGAATCAGTAAAAACACTTAAGTTTTGAACCTTTAATCTTATAGCTAATTGTAGTCCTAAAGGGAAAGCTTCATATTCAATCACATTATTTGTAACTTCGAAGATGAGTTTACATGATTGGGTGATATTTTATTTCCTAGTGAAATTAAAACTACCCCAGCTCCTGCCCCATCTTTTGTACAAGAACCATCAAAAAATAGTTTCCATACATGAGTTTGATTTGGTACAAGGCTTTCAATTACATCTTCTATTTTAACTTGAATTTCATGCAGGGAAAATTTCAAGGATGGAAATTCATCTTAAAGTTTAGAAACCTTGGCGAATCCCACTAGTCCATAATATGAAATCTATAAAATGTTTGGAGATATTTTTGTAAAAATACTCAAATTTATAATATTTTATATAGTCTATATATAATATTTTGGTGATTTTTAGGGTAAAATAATTTTATTCTATAAAATTTGGGCATTTCATTTTTACAAGAAAATGGAAATTAGCGAATCTTGTTTTTGGAAGAGGTATACAAAATTAGCCCATGGGCGAATATTAGCCCCTAAAATTTTCTCTGGTTTCATGTATTTGGTTTGAAGAGTGTTGAAAGCAACCAAAATCTTGATCAATTGCATAAATGGGATGGTTCCTTGGCTGGTCTATTTTGCAAAATGTGTGCAAAAATCTTACCTCTCTATATAACCTTAGTTGTTTTCCCCCATAAACTAGAATAGTGGCATAAGACATATCCATCTAAAGGGTTCCTGCTAATTTGGCACAACAAGGCCTAGAAAGGAGAATTCCAAATTTGGGAGGGATATCTTTGACAACTATATCAAGTGCTACACTTTTCACTAGAATTTAGGCAAGGGTGACTATTAAATCCTTAATCAATCCTAGGTAGGGCACTCTTTTAGAATCAAAGGTGTACAAGTCATGATAGGATCTAGTTATGTCAAGTTTCAAATGGTCCATGATAGTTTTTGTCATGAAGTTTTGTGATGCTCTAGAATTAAGCATACAATTATATAATGTGGAATCACTTGTCTTAAGAGTTACATAGAAATGAGGCACTATTTCATCTATCATATCTGAGCTAGGACCAAAGACAGCTGCTGGTTTCTCCTCTTGCAGACTAATGATATCACTTTCAACATCAACCGAGGTGTTTTGTATCCATTTGGAGACTTGATTTTTATACCTAGGGTTTTTGGAAAGTTTTGAAAGTCGAATTGGGATTTTAATACTTTCTAACTCTTTTTCAACATTAAATGTAGTCAAAGCATTTTTATCATTTTGAGCAGTATTAGTTCTTGATTTAATGGTTGAATAATAGTCATTTGAGTTTCAGCACCTTTGGTACAAGGTTCAATTATTGGCGTCTCCTTAGTAGGTCTTTGAGGGCTGGGTCTAGGCCTAAGATCATCTCTTGTTCAAATTTGTAGTTAAAAATTCAGAGAAGGCATGGTATTTAGAAACCCATGAGGATTCTTGATCTTCTTGAACCTCATTTTGTTGTGAGAGAGGGATAATAATTGTTTGATCAAAAGAAGTATCCATGTTATTGATATCTATAGTAATAGTCATAGTATTTTCATTCATCAGGTTGTTGGTCATCTATCAGTAAAGAAGAAGGAACCTGCTGATCATTACTTGGTGTCTGAAGAATTTATAATTGTGGATTCCTTTTATACTAACCCTGATTTTAATTTTGTGGTCTAGTAACTATTTGTTGAACTATTCTAGGTTGAGTCTCAATATTGGAAATTCTATTACATAGATTTCTAAGAAGGGAAGTTATTTCATCTATTTTAGAATCTTCAGTTTTAGTCTTAGCAGAACTAGAGGAACTAAAGGCCTCTTGAATGGATTTGAGTTTTCTTTGGGCCTTTTCCTCTTTAGCTTTCAAGGAAGTCGAAATAGCCCTATTTGCTTCCACCACTATAAAATTTGTTTGCATATCTTCAAGGGTTCTTGAAGTTATTTATCTTAGCATTACAAGCTTTAGAAAACCTAGAATTAGTTGTCGCTACAGGGGTTTTACAATCTTGGGGCATCTAATGATAAAGTTTATTAAACCTTTTGATGAAATCTGATATGAGTTCACCAAAGTTTCTTTTAAGTTCTTCAAATTCAGTTAGAAAGTAAAAAGGATCTTTCTTTACACCCCGCTGGTTTTTAAATATGTTTGTAAGCTCTTCCCAATTTCTAATGGAATATATTGGTAACTGCCTACACTAGA